>JABAJS010000230.1:0-19111 GCA_018221635.1 Tephrocybe sp. 10521TJB
TGGGTTTGCCTTGTGTCCACTCTTGATCCCCGGCAAGATGGCCTTCTTTGGCGCGTCTCTAAACTGGGCAGCAGCAGCCGCCACCACGGCCTGATCAGCGAAAAGAGGAGTAATGGCGGCAGGGCGCGGAGCGGCAGCCTGAGCCTCTAACTGACGGACACGCTCCTGTATGGCATTCAACGCACCCGCACCGTCGTCAGCGTCTGCACCTTCCGGCTGCTCTTGAGCAGGGGGCTGACCCTGAGCCGCGTTCGGATGCCCTTCGGTGCCTTGTGCCCCAGGCCTGGCAGGTGCATTGGCAGGGTCAGCAAAGTTGAGGCCGTGTAGACCAGTCATAGCAGGTGCAAAGAAGAAGAGAAAGAAGAGGATGAAAGGAACAAGAGACCGCGGGGAAACTGGCGAGCAGGCAGCAATCGCGATGCGCGATGAAAATTTTGGCAAGGAGCGTGATGTGTCCATAACGCTCAGCTGGACGCTGTGACCGGCATTGCCCGGCTCCGCTAGGGAATGCCGGTAACCAGGCTAATCTCTTCTATGGCCACTACTCCAGTAACGATTGACGCTGCTAAGGACACCGTCAATAAACTCGCAGATAAGGACGCTGCAACAACGGACTCTGACATCCGATATCTGGCATATGGTGCACGCCTGAGGACCGCCCTGCGCGCAGGCACTCGGTATATTGCATATGTAGGTCCCGAATTAATTTGGCATTTCTCCCGAATTTGACCGGTATGTACTCATAGACAAGCGATGTTGGCGAGGCATTCCGTCCTGTCGTACCCCCTTGGGTTGTGACTGCTGCATACGGAGTCTCGTGGCTTTATCTCGCAGGGTAAGCATGACATTTCCAGAAATGATAAGACTATTCATCTGATCTTCGCAGCGACGTGGGTTATGAGTCCTACAAGGCCCATCATCGCGGCCCGACCCCCATAGAAGCGGCCAACTTCTCTGAACCCACGCGGATCGGTATCGCGGCCGTGCAGCGCGCGACCTTTCAATCTATTGCCTCCATGTTAGTCTTCTGGGTGCTACTGACGTAAATGCTCGGCATGATTGATCACACGTTTTTTTTATAGGGCTCTCCCGGCACTCACAATTCACACCGCGGTTGCACAGGCAAAGAAGGCGTTCAAGAATACCCAGAATGTTCGTCTCAGGACATGGGGCCCCACCGCTACCGGTTTAGCTATCGTCCCAATACTTCCCTTCCTCTATGACCATCCCGTGGAGCACATCACCGACATTGCATTTGACTGGATTAGAGAGAAAATCATTGAATCGAATAAGAAGCAGCAAGATATTCCTCCCAAGAGCAAGACAGAACTCTAAATTTTCTCTACGCTGGATGTCTTGCTTTGTCCTAGAATCTAGATGAACCTAGCCTAGGCTCGTTACCAGCCTGAACGACGAGCCTAAGATGAACCATGGGTACAAATTTCGGCATTTTGTAAATTACATATCTTTGCTTTAATGTAGACAACAATGGAGGCCTTCAAGTACATGCTATAAGTACGATAACTGAATGCAAAACGGTAGAAGTGTGTCCATGTCAAAAAAAAAATCTACAAATTTGTCCTCCCCAAAGCCAGTGGAATGGAGCTGATGCTGCTTGGAGGAATAAGCCCGACCTCAGTCACGACGGCCGTTATAGACGAAGGTGGTGTCAGGTCATATAGTGGATTCAGGATTTCAAGGTTTGGTGTGGGTGTGATTAGCTGAGAGTGTTTCGTTGGCGTTGAAAAACGTGCAGGAGCTAGAATGGCTTCAGTCAAAGTAGCGAAAACGTATACATTTAATCTCACCAAGTTCATTTTTGCTGAACCCATCTAACATAACACCCTCGCTGAATTTGTACGTTTCGCAGCATACCATGACAGGCACCGAGTGACCTTTGGCAATCATCGCTACAAGTGCTGTTCCGGCGCGAGAATACACCGAACCATTTGCACTCAGAGAATGGGCGCCAAGTAGGACCGTAGTAACCTCTGTCATAAGTGAAGGCAAAGCTGGGAGTAGCGCGTACGTGCAAGGTACAGGCGGATTGGCATTGGTCAAATTCCGGAGAAGTGCCTTACCTGAGGAGTAAATGATAAGAGATATTAAAACAGTGTTATCAAAGTAGACTTACCCTCCAAAAGTGGCCTCGAGTCGACCACAATAACAGAAAAACGCTTCCCTTCCTCATGCGCGTTTAACAATATCTTTTCCACAATCGAAGACCTAATGTGAGAGTCAGTTATCGTAGATGCCTTGGTCAGTGCTCAATACAGACCTTGCATAAGTCAGAATAACATCCCCGTCGTTGATTTTCTTGCCCGCAAGCTCTTGTATGACCTCATCTGCGATAATGATTCTATCTCGAATATAGTTATCGATTTTCTGACACAGTGCGTCTTTCGCCTAGACCAGGATATGTGAGTTTTTGTCGGAACAATACAGATTGTGGCAAACATACGTCTTGCTCAATCATGTCAATATCCGATCCACTGATCTCCAATTTGAGTTGCCGGATCGCGTTTCCCATCGTCACAGACATGGGACGAGCAGCGACAAGATGTGTAATCTGAGGAGATAGATGTGTCATGAGATGTCTGGAGAGGGTACTGTGGGACGGGGTGGTATAATCTTGGATTACCTAGATAAAAAAGAGATGTTGTTAATTCAGCGCAAGAAACAAAACAAAAAACACACTGTTTTGAAGGCAGTCAGGGTAGCAATGCATCTTGCATTCGAACCGCATATGCGGAACTCTGAGAAGAGAAGGCCGAGACGGATGATAGCTGGGTGGATATCGCCCTTGGTCGCGTGCCCAACTGGTTTCGGAAGTCCAAAGTGTGAAAAGATCCGCAGGCCTCGAGATGCGCCTGCGCTTTCATCAACGGCAGCAGCAGCGGTGCTAATTTCCTTTGCCAGCAATGACTTTGCCGCACCACTTCCACTAGCTTCTCCAAATTTCTTCTGCGATGGAGTCGATGGAGTTTTGGGAGGCTTCGATGGGGCAGGATCCTTTGCATTGGGAGCTGGTTGTGCTGATTTTTGGGCTAATTTTGCAGCGCGTTGACGCTCTTGAAGTTCTCGTCGCTCGGCTTTTGTCATGGACTTTTGAGAGGGCTGAGACGTTGGTGTGGCCCCAGGTGGGACCTCGACCTTGGTTGGAACGGGCATTTGAGGTAATCTAACGGCGATAACCTGAGATCGGATGTAGATGAGAGCGTAACGTGTAATGGAAGATTATCCAGAGAGGTGAGAGGCCTCGTTCGCCGTGTCTTGGGGAAGAACTGGTTCAAGGGTCAACTCGAACGAGTCAGAATTTGAGGTGACATAGGGTCACGTGCCCAACTGCATCTCAAATGGAAGTTTGCGACTCGGGAACGGCTCAGTGACTAACGACGACGACGACGACTACGACTACGACGTTGACGACGCCAGGCCGCAGCGAGCAACTTGAACAACTCTATTGCTTTCTTCTAAACTTATTGTCGCTTAATCATGGTATGTTTAATCTTCACCTATGGGGAATGAGAGCTGACATCTCTTAGGGTGTACCCGCACTTTTCCGTTGGCTTAGTAAAAAATACCCTAAAATCAGTTCGTCTGCTCGAAAATAGTGTTTGTAAAGCCTAATCAGCCTTTTCTGTAGTCTATCCCGTTGAAGAGGAGGAGGAAGTTAAGGTCCCAGAAGAAGATGGCAACTCGATTACAATTCCAGTCAACATGGCGCATCCTAACCCTAATGGAACTGAGTTTGATAACTTGTATCTTGACATGAACGGAATAGTGCGTGTCTATCTATTGCAGAGGCTTGTTCCTCGTATTAAATGCAAAATCTGCTTAGGTTCACCCATGTACGCATCCAGAAGGAAAAGTAAGTGATATCCCCCACTTTCAAACATGGGTACATGCTCAATGAAGTCCCTTAGCCCGCCCCGGAAACGGAAGAAGAAATGATGGTCGAAGTATTTAAGTATACGGAACGAGTTGTTAACATGATTCGCCCCCGGAAACTATTATTTATGGCTATCGGTAAGTGGTATTTGGCTGATCTCTTCTTTATTTTTCATTCATCTGCTTTAGATGGCGTTGCCCCTCGAGCAAAGATGAATCAACAACGCTCTCGTCGTTTCCGCTCAGCACAGGAGGCAAAAGACAAGGAAGACGCACGAAAAGAATCTGTTGCTCTGTGGGAAGGTTGGCCCCTCCGAATAAATATCGTCACATCGCTAACCTTGCGTATTTAGCTATGGGCAAAGAAGTGAGCGAGGACGAGAAGAACAAAGTATCGTGGGATTCGAATGCAATCACGCCAGGAACACCATTCATGACCCTCCTCGCATCCTCTCTACGCTATTGGGTGGTCAAGAAAATGAACACGGATCCCGGATGGAAAACGGTAAGAACCTCCACGACTGTTTCGTTTGCCACGTCATGCTTATGTATCAACCATAGATGCAAGTAATCATTTCTGACGCTAGTGTTCCTGGAGAGGGAGAGCACAAAATTATGGACTTCATCCGACGACAACGTACTAATCCTGGACACGACCCTAACACTCGTCATGTAATCTACGGCCTGGTGTGTTTCACTCTCTTAGTGCCGCTACGTAAGAAACTAATGGCATCGAACAGGATGCTGATCTCATCATGTTAGCTCTAGCAACACATGAACCTCACTTCCGGGTACTTCGAGAGGACGTATTTGCGAACGATACTAGTCCTAGCGCTTGCCGAATGTGCGGTCAAGAAGGACATTATGCTGCTCAATGTACTGGCACAAAAGCTGAGATTCAGAAAAAGCCTCCGGCAGAGAAAAAACCCTTCATTTTCCTCGATGTCGCTATCCTGCGCGAATACCTGGAAGTTGAACTTAATGTAACTCAAGCTCCTTTCCCGTTCTCCTTGGAACAGGCAATTGATGACTGGGTGCTCCTCATCTTCTTTGTCGGCAATGACTTCCTACCCCATCTACCTTCTCTTGAGATTCGTGAAGGCGCTATCGATACTCTACTCAAAATTTGGAAACAAGAACTTCCCAGGATGGGAGGATATCTAACTTCTCATGGTCAACTTGAGCTTTCGAGAGCACAGATCATCCTTGATGGTTTGGCCAAAAGAGAAGACGAAATTTTTCGGAAGCGGCGCGAAGGTCTGTCTTACTCCCGTTTATGTCGTTGTCCTTGTTGTTCTCGGGCACATCTTTTTTTTCTTAATACAAGATCAAACATTGACACTTCATTAATTGTAGCTGAAGAGCGACAGGATCAGAACGCGAAACGGCGTAAGTTGGAGCAACAGAACAATAAAGCTGGTTTTGCTACTGGTCCATCGGCCACATTGGGCCTGACTGTAAACCCTACGAATCCATCCAGTACATCACCCGCTCATCCCTCCCTTCCCCAACGTCCCTCGTATGATTTTGCGGTGAACGCAGATTCTATCGGTTTGGGTGCTGCCCCCACCGCTCAATCAATTCAGAATGTCCCCACAGCTGCACAGGCGCTAGCTGGATCCAATCGTGATGTAGTTGCCAATCGACGTGCAATCCGTATGGCAAATTTAAGCGCCGCCGAGGTTCTGAAAGCGGAAATGTCTGGACTCGTTCCTGTAAAATCACTACCTGCGAAACCCGCCTCCCCATCCAAACCTGTTGTACCTGCGGCATCTCTGGAAGCTGCTCCTATGAGCTCCAGTCCTGTCGCCCCTGGCCTGAGTGTCACGACCCCACATGTTGATGATGATGAAGTTCCCGGTTTCGGAAACCATCACAATGTTGTCCCTGTGTCTCAGCCCGAATATACGAAAAACGCAATCGTTGAGGATGCCAATGACGCAGAAGCTAACGGCAAAGCCGATCTTGATACCATAATGAACGACACGAACGGTGATGTTGAACCTGTCGCAGGTGTTAAGCGGAAATTCGAAGAAGGGCCAGCTGTTAATGAATCGACTGACGATGTTGTCACTGTCGAAGAGGACGACGACGGTCCACCAGATGCCACATCTGCTCCAGCACTCAAAGTTAACGCAGATGGAACAGTAGAACAAGAAGATACAGTCAAGTGAGTTGTCACTCTTACATTGAACCGAGGTCTCAAGTTGCGATGTTCGTCAAAGGTTATGGGAACCTGGGTACAAGGAGCGTTATTATAGGCAGAAATTTGGTGTAGAACTTACGGATATTGAGTTTAGGAAAGGGTACGTGCCAACGAAAATTTGGCTTTATAACGTCACTCAATAGATTCTTCCTTTACAGTATAGCCAAGGCTTACGTTGAAGGATTGTCCTGGGTCCTTCAGTACTATTACCAAGGCGTAAGTTTTTTGCGTTTTTATTAACCCCCCCTAATGAAATCGTCAGACGCCTTCTTGGCAATGGTACTATCCTTACCACTTTGCCCCCTTCGCGTCAGATTTTGAGGAAGTTGACAAGATGGATTTACGCTTTGTTCTAGGCCAGCCTTTCAAACCGTTCGAGCAACTGATGGGTGTTTTCCCCGCCGCCAGGTACTCTTTCCCCGCACTATACATCGCGAACGCTAACCTCCGAAACCCAGTCGAAAACACATACCATCGGTCTTCCACTCCTTAATGACTGATGAAGATTCCCCCATCATCGACTTCTATCCCCCGACATTCGAAATAGATATGAATGGAAAGAAGATGGCCTGGCAGGGTGTCGCCCTTCTCCCATTCATTGACCCCAAAAGACTTCTCGATGCTATGGCCGCAGAGTACTCAAATCTCACCGAGGAAGAAGTGAAGCGCAACAAATGGGGAAATGATGTTATTTTCGCGTCCAATGAGCATCCTATCTATCCATCCTATGAAGAGCTATATGGAAAGAAGAAGAGCCAGGATGTAAGACCCCTCTCCCATCTCATTTCATAGTTTCTGACTCTTGTACAGCCTGTACCTATTGACCCGAGATTGAGTGGTGGCATTAGTGGCGCTGTAGCGCGGAATCCAGATTGCATTCCTGGATCCACGTACTACTGCCCTTTTGAGATGCATGGCCTGCCCGACATACAGAACGATCGAACCTTGTCCGCCTTATACTTCTTCCCGAAACAGCTCACGCCCCATCGCTCTGTCATGCTTCCCGGTGTGAAGAAGACAATGCGGGTGCTGACGTCGGCCGACCTTGAAATTACTAGGAATGGTGGGAGAGGCCGCGGGCGAGGCCGGGGTGGTTGGTCGAATGAAGGTGCTAATGGAAGGTCAGGTAACTGGGCGAACGGAGGCGCTGATCGCTCGAGGAATGATCCTTTCCACACCCGCCCCAGCAATTATGGCCAAAATTCGAATTCTTACGGAAACCCTCGAGGAGGAAGCGGGGGAGGCCGAGGATATGACAATCGGGGCGGTGGTTATCAACAGTCCTCGCACCCCCCCCCCTATCAAGCTCCACCTCAGCACCATTATGGTGGCTATGGAAGTGCTCCCCCCGCGCAAAACTACGGCGGGTATAATTCTGGCCGAGGTGGACCTCCTCCCAGAGGTGTACCGCCTAGCTATGGTGGTTATGGGGGCTACGCGGGTGGTGGTGGAGGCGGAGGATACGGTAACAATGGGGCTTATGGAGATGGAGTACATGGAGGAGGACAAGGCGGAGAACAAGGCGGCGGTTATGGTAGTTATGGCGGTTACAGTGGTGGGGGTGGGGGTGGGGGAGGTTATGGAGGTTATCAGGCTGGAAACAACGCCCTTGCATATCAAGGAAATAACCGGGGAGGCGCACCATACAGTGGAGGTCGTGGACGTGGAAGAGGCTGGTAAAGCACTGACCGCTAATTTTCATGATAATTAGGTTTGTACAACATTACATACTATCACTTTTATTCCAAAAACCTTCCTGAAAGTAGATCGTACAAAGATAGCACAGAGGATGACGCATGTAGAGCAAATAATCAGAGTGTCTAGCGTGGTTAATAGCGACCTCCTCCATACCCGCCCCCTGAAGTATGTCCTCCGTAGCCGCCTCCTGCATTGACTGTGGTAGGGACATACGTCATGTAAAGAGCGTACTTGCGCTCTCTAAACCTTTCTCGACGCCTGCGGTGCTTCTCCTGGCGCCTTCTCTTCCGTTCCGCCTCACGAGCAAGCTTCGCCTCCTTACGGCGTCGACCCTCCTCAAAGATTTCCGCAAGCTGTTTATGGGTGTCCCCATAAGATTGGTATCTCCCACCACCATACTCTAAATCAGAATCAGAGTTTTCCTCGGGATCTTCGTCTTCGGACGAAATGTAGTCGTCTGCCTCGTCAAGGTAAGGCAAATCCCTTTCAACGACACCGGCATGGCGACCAGTGCGGCGCTCTTTGCCTCTGTATAGAACGAGTTCGGCCCCACGAATCAGAAAGAAGGAGTCATTCCATAAGGTAATGAGGTCTCCGACGATAGTCGAGCGTTTCGGTGCTGGTCCACCATGCGCGAGGTCTGGGATGGGTAACTTTCCTGCCCAAGCGAGAGCCATGTCCTGCGAGAAGGATTAGTGACCATATCCATGATCCTCATAGCGCCTCTTACCAGCATCAATCGGCGCCAGTCCTCTTCGAAGACGTCGTGATTCGCAAGCACATTTGGCATCCTTGGAAGATCGACCCAGAATTTTTCCATGTCCTGGATCTTCATTATATCAAATGGAGTGAAGGGATGTGATCCATTGACAGGGCGGGAGAAGCCTTCTGGAGCAGCCAACTGTTGCCCAGGTACTCCATGGCCTCCCGGGAAAGCCACTCCGCCAGAAATATTCGGAGAAGAGCCGGGGCGTGGTGCGCCCACCGCACTTGAAGAATAGGGACCAGCAGGGGTAGGGCCTCGCACAGGCATGGGAGACGGAGCCCTTGAGCGGTCATGCGGAAGAAGAGGCTGGCCTTCCATAATATGACCACGGGGGTACACTGGTGTCGTCGAACGGGCAATAGGCTCTGGGGCACGATTGGAAGGATTAGAGTATGGGGGGTATCCAGGGGGAACGAATGGACCTTCAGCAGGGCGCGGATTCGGGGAAGCACGCGGATTAGGTGATGTGCTGGGGTGATGACCCATGGAAGAATAGGGCCTTCCAGGGTTACTATAGGCCCCAGATGCGGCTGCTGCGCCATAAGGACCAGCAGCTGCGCGACTTTCTGGACGCACCCCCGGATGAGGACTAATGGCGCGTGGTATTTCGCCTGATTCGTTCGTACTGTACTTGCGTGGACGAGGAGCATGAGTGCTCTCAGCGGGATAATCTCTACCCCGATCACGGAGATCAAGGTCCCCCATCTGACGGTCAAGATCGGAATAGCCAGCGTTATATGCTGATGAGGTCACGGTACCAGCAGGATATCCACCCGAACCGGTCGTAGGGAAGGCATATGCTCCACCACCTGGCGGTGCGGAGGCATTGAAGCTCTTGCGGCGTTCGCGAGCTTGGGCATCCTGTCCACGAGCCTTGCGAAGGTCCTCCTCTAGTTCACGATTGCGCTTGGCCTCGGCCTCGCCTTGTCGCCGCCCATCATCACGTCCCCTGTGGGATAGCAAAAGGTTGGCTCGGAATGTTCACGTCCGAACGGAATCAACCTACCACTGCTGATCTTCTGGTTTGCGACTCCAAGCAGCAGCGAATTCCTAGAGAAGACGTGGGGTTAGTTGTCACAATATCAATTTGCGAAGTATAAATTGAAAGCTAACCACAGTAGCTGGTTGTGCTCCAGCCGGAAAAGTCTGAGTGACTTCGCCTGGCACCCATTGGATGCCACTCACGATACCACTCGGAGTCTGATAACTAGTAGTAAACGATCGCATAGATCGGCCGATCAGCTCAATGGGCAAGCGTCGACCTCGATCAACTTACCTGGCGGCAACTGCTCTGTTGTAACATGTACGATCAACATGGATCCCCAATTGACAGAGAAGAGGAATGGCGTACTTGTACAGGTGATAGAGAGGTCGGCCATCACGCCCAGTTGAGGTAACATATGTCGTAGAACCAGGAGCGGGGGGGATCTGAGCTGCTGCGGGAGCTGGAGAATAGCCTCTGTGGGCGTCGGGACCTGGTGGTGACTGATACGGTGAAGCGGCTCTATACGGCGAAGCGGCTCTGTACGGGGAGGCAGAACGGTACATCGTTGTTGGTTTGGATGTGAAATCGATGGGACGTGTTTGTAAAGGCGTGTACTACGCCCTTGACCCAGAATAAAATAACGAAGGGTCTTTGTATCGAACTTGGACCAGGATCAAGATAAGATTACGCGAATGGAGGTATGGGAGATCACCGCTCAAAACGAAATGCCGACATGATGAAATAAAAAGTTGCAAGTAGCGTACAGGTATATTATCCGAATCTCCAATATAATATAATGATAACAAGCAGCCCGACCGCCCCTAGTGGTGCATACTGACGAAGCATGGCGTTGAAGTTAAGATTTCTTGAAGCTTTCCGATATTTCTCTGACTCGACTCGCAGGGACCCCGATAGATGTGACATACCTGCATGTAGATGTTCGTCAGTAGGCGTTGATCTGTCAAGACAACCACACGCACGATCGAGAGAGTCACCACGCCAGAGCAATTCTTCCATGTTCTTAGTCATTATTCTCGTCACGTCTTGAAGGTCGTCGTTCAGTCTATCGAGACCAGAATTTGCTGTTGCTGTCCGTGTATCACGGTAAAGACGAGCGGTCTTTGACATGAATGTATCTGCAGAAAAGGAAGAGTTCAAACTGATTCAAAAGGGGCCCATGGGGCGACAACATACCGAAACCAACAAACGCGTACGGCTTACGGACCGTCTCGACCTTGGGTCCATACGTCGTGGCAAATTCCTTCGACAGCTCATCCAGATACGAGAAAGCAAGTTTTCGGGGGTAGGATTTATCCGCTATTGTGAGGAAGACGACGTTGTCAGATATGAGGTAACTGAGGCAATGCAGGAATAGTTCAGCGTAATCCAGAACTGGGAGTTAAAGGTACAAACTGTAATGTATATTGACCGCTCTCAATCGAGCACCGCGGCTCAGAGTTGGGGGTAATTCGTCGGAATATGAGCTTAGATTGCTGCTTATGTTCCTGGAGGGATTGCTCTGTCTGAAAGAACGACACGTCAAATCAGTGGATCTAATTTTGACGTTGGCGCAGCGTACCTGCTCGTCGTCTACGCTGGCGGCCAGAGGCAAGGCATCCGAGGCTCTGACTATTATAGTGGACCTAACCATGAGCAGTTTGAAGAAGGAAGAGAGGAAAGGTCAATGGACTGGGGTGGCGGTCTATGAAGAATGTAATTGCACGTGCTTCTACGTGGAGAAATGAAGTGATCAGGTGTTCCATTTTCGGCATCCCACCATAACGAGGCATATGCATATGTTTACGAACGGCTGAGATGGGCCTCTATAAAGCGCCGGTCTCGTTTTAACTATTGACCACCACCATGCCCGCCTCCTCCCTTTTTGACGTCAATACCCAGGTATATTCATCGATTATATCTGCTACTTTCCATTTACACAATCAAACAGCTTACCTTCTATGGCGCCTACCACTCGAACAAGACCAATGTCCTGATACACGTCGTATTCGTACCTATCCTGCTATGGTGCGGCATACCTGACCGCCGATCGTCTTCAGTACTGACGCCATCATCTTTATCAGGACTTTCCAGGTTATGGCGTCCGAACTACCAGTTCCGTCGTTTGTGCCTGAAATCCACCATCGTTTTAACGACTACCTGCAATTCGACCTCAACATTTCCGCTATCCATGCCGGACTATACCTCGTTTATTATTTCATACTCGAACCTACAGCTGCTGTATGTCTAACATTTACTCGATTCTGCGCTATTCTTCAACATTATGCAGATCCTCTATGCGCCTCAAATGGCTTTGTCGCTTCTCACCGCCACCGCATACGCTTCAGGTTCTGGCAATATATCTAAAGCGGTCGCCATCCATGTCGTATCGTGGATCGCCCAATTTCTCGGACACGGTCTCGCAGAAAAACGCGCTCCCGCGCTTCTGGATAATCTAGTCGGCGGTCTGTTTCAGTCTTCCCTCCAGAAATATCCAGCCTCATACTGAACACCCAAAGCTGTCGTACTTGCCCCATTTTTTGTTCACTTGGAGATTCTCTTCACGTTGGGCTATAGGCCTGAAATGCACAAGCGCATCACTAACATGATCGGCATAGAAATTACGAAGATCCGGAAGGCCCAAGGTGACAAGAAACGGGCAGAAGCAGGGAAGTCATGAAATCACGCCGCCTCGCCACAACTCGGTTATCGTGCCACGATGAGTATAAGGATCAGGATCTTATAATAAACAACGCCGTTGTTAATTGTGTACAAGAAGGAATTACATCGATTGCAATCGTCGTCGGCATAAACTTTGAGTGGTATTACAATTGGTATGCTTCGTGACTGGCAGTAGATCATTTGGTCAGACTTTGAGGGGGAGCGAGGGCTGGTTCTCCGATCGGGGTGACGTAGGCAGAACTGAGGCCTCCGTCGACCTTTAAGTCGGTACCCTGTATAGGGAGGAGTGAGCCCCGAAGATTCACCGAATCCCTACAAATGCTGGCAAGACGTACCGTCATGTAACTGCTGTCATCGCTGGCGACTAAGAAGAAGTGAGTTGTGATGTGTCAATAGCACTCTAGAAGACTCACGGAACAGAGCAGCCTTGGCGAGCTCGACAGCTTCGCCGAATCGGCCCATGGGTAGGTGGACCAACCTACGCTCACGCTTCTCCTCGGTGTTGAGGAAATCCATTAAGAGCGCTTTACAAGGTCATGAGGACACTTAATACAAAACACCGTCAATAAATTCTTACGCGTTTTCAGTGGCCCCCTGAAAATGTCAAGGGGTATGAGAAGGTTCCTCAAACTTTCAAGGGATCACTATACTCACGGGCAGAGAGAGTTGATACGAATGCCTTCCCTGGCATGAACAATCGCGAGTTCGCGGGTCATCGCGAGAACGGCACCCTATCGAAGGGGGCATTTGATAGGCGATGAGCCGATTCGGAGTGTGGTAAAGAACGTACTTTGGAAGCAGTATCTGTCAGGTACAATGGACATCAACGATAAGTTCTGCCATAGGACAACCAAGTAACGCACATGCCAATTGAGGTGTTGCGGCCCCGACCAACGCTACGAAACTCGCGGTGTTGATGATGCTCCCCCCTGTATGAAGGCCCTCGATCTCGTCTGTTGGATTTTCGCGCATAGCGAGGATGGCATACTTGCAGCCCCACCAGACACCCTTGAGGTTGATTTGCATAGTGAGGTCCCAGATGCGCTCCTCTGTGTTTAGAGCGTTGTCATCCTCCGGGTGCATGATTCCTGCGACGAGATCAAAATCAGTATTGGTCGCTTCAACACATCACTGTAACAGGAAATGGAAGCTGACCAGCATTATTGAACTGTGCAAGTGTGCTTCAGGATCGACAGAGTTGGTTCAGAGGGGATTCTTACCATAACATCAAGACGGCCAAATTCCTTGACAGCCCTGTCCACGGCGTTCTTGACATCTTGCTCCTGGCTCACATCTGCCTTGATCGCAATAGCCTTGACATTTGGGTATCGCTTGCTGATCAGCGCTGCGCCAGCCTCTGCAGCTTCGAGCCTGTTGTCGACTAGCAGAACATTTGCGCCTTCCTGAGCAAACAGGATCGATGATTCT
Organism: Tephrocybe sp. 10521TJB; assembly: GCA_018221635.1. NCBI lineage: Eukaryota > Fungi > Basidiomycota > Agaricomycetes > Agaricales > Lyophyllaceae > Tephrocybe > Tephrocybe sp. 10521TJB. Next base: position 13,654 of record JABAJS010000230.1, read on the forward strand.
AATCCGATGCCACTGGGCAGATCATCTCAGGAGCCATGCCACATAGCCAGCATGATACACTCACGATCCGCCACCAGTGATCAGAGCAACCTATAGGATTGAGTAGAGGGATCAGCACCCGCGTGTTTAGGCTGGGCCCGCTACGCGCCTTATTCTGCAGTCTGCCGGGCATTATTATTGTGAGGTGAAGATGGTGGTAAAGGTCAAGTTCAGCCCTTTTGGAGAACCCAAGTTCCGGCCACAATCCGAGATAAGATTGGATGTGACGTCGCTAAAAACATGCATGTAACATGGACACGCGACTTGTTACGACGCGTCTTGGCCTCTCAAAAGCTAACTGAGATTTATCTGTACTGTACAGATAAATATATCGTACTGAGTAGCCTATCTCAAAGACATCGGAAAATCATCAGGATAGCTTCCGTCTCCTGACCCAAACATTTCACGAAATTCCTTGACTGCATCCGGCAAAGAACTTGGATATTCCATTGACTCCTGTAATGGCGATGAAGCAAATTCTGGGGGGAAAGCAATATCTCTGGGCGCCTGTTCTGATAGACTCTTTACAAAGATATCCTCTTCATCTCCCGACTCTTCTTCTGTGGCGGACCCTGTCTCGCTGTCTTTCGGAGGAGGGTCGTAGAAGCCCTCAGGAGTTTCGTTGACAAGTATTTGTGTCGACGATCCTTGTGGAGAAGAGATAGAGGCCTGCATACGCCAATCACAGCCTTCCAATGATAACGCCCTACATGCAGTATTCATTAGTCGAGTTGCAAGTTGCCGTCGTGCACATACCCAGCTGTGTTCTCGTCCAGTGAGGTGGAAAATTGATCATTGAAAGGTTTACTGGACATGTCGAGTTCTTTTTCAATTTGGCTTTGAGAACTTGGAATGATTTCGTCGGAGAGATGTATATCAGGCTTCGGATGGGAGAGCCTTATTCGCTTCTTTCGAGGAGAAACATGGAAAGGCAATACAAGCTGGCTCTGGGAGGATAGGACGTATTCCATGCCGTTATTAGTTTCAATGAGAGAAGTTTCCGTTGCTTCTTTGCCAGATGAGCGACGTAGGGAAGTGACCATGCCCTCACATTGAGAGGATTGAACATAGCGATCCTCGCCATCGTTGGCACCAGCTGCAGGTTTGTGGGTTAGTTGTGGTACGAGGAAGGATGAGGTATGCTGGGAAGTTGGCGGTCTTGCATCGGGGAGTGCTTCAGATAGAAGTGACGCCTGATCGCAGCAACCGTCTGCTTGCGACTGCGATGAGGGCACCAATTTCTGAGAAGGCGACGGAGACTCAGTGTCGCGCCAGCAATAATGCTGTTGCTGAGCTTCCTGCAAATCCATCGTCTCTTCGTAGGCTGAAGACATTGGGTACAGAGAAGATAATTGAGATGGCTCAGGGGACGATGCCTCGTCTGGTGAGCCGAGTGATCGCGGTGGCGGAGAATCCTGATTTCGAAAGTAGTGGGCGGTGTAGCAAGGGATGGTTTGTGGCGTGGGTGGATTATTCGGTCTTTGTGAGTTCGAAGTTGTTCCGAGGAGATGAGAATGGGAAGTCCGCAGAACATCTGGGGTCATTGCTGGTTGACGAGGAAGAAGTGGGCGCGTCGTATATGCCGGACCTAGTCGCTTATGGGTCATGGGCGTCGGCAGATGATTGATGAGCCGATTCCCCGGGGTCACTGTGGAAGAGACGTGTGACTGCATCGGTTGTGTCGAGGCACATACTGGCGAATCAACGCCTCGCCTCAAACGTGATGCTTTTGTTGAATGACGAGCCTGGTGAACACCCTTGCTTGAGCCTGCCTCGTTTTTTTCAACATCCAGGAAGACCAGCCTCTGCTGTATCATGGGCTTCTTGTCGCCCTTAGTGAGAGATCGATTTGCTTCCGCTTCATCCACAAGTCGTTTCCGTTTCCAAAGAGCTGAAGTTTTTTTAGACTTTCCTTTCGTCGAACTGATAGGGTAGAAGAAAGCTGTTATGCGTTCTTCTCCTGAGAAAGACATGTGGTCATCGATCGTCAAGTCGCGAAATTGTGTGTTTGGTTGCGAGAGCTCGAGGTCGCGTCACTCAAAATTTGAATCGGAGTTTACACGTCATGGGTCCTTGATGCTCGATGTAAATGCGGGTTCCAAGGTAAGGAGCATTTCCAAAGGCCTCTGCGCGATTCACGTGGGTGCTCTCTCAGCAGCCCGGTCACCTGTCCTTCCATATTTGACTCCAGGCCGTTCCCGGTGCGGTGCCATTGATTGGCAGAGGCTGTGCCGAAACAGTACTAGGGCCGAGAAGTCGTATAACTTCCTGCGCTGCTCTCACCATCACATCTACATCGTGTGCAGCGTAGGTGAGCGTTTTATGTTCGCTCTCTCACCAGGGTCTCATTTGACCTAACTTCGCAGAGTAGCATCTTGTTTTGCTTTCATATTGTATTTTAGTTGACTGCCTGCTACTCTGCTTTGTGAGACATTGTTCTCTCTCACCTTGTTGACTTGTATACTGAGTCTCTTACCATTTATTTAAGAACTCGTGCTCTCAATATTTATATTTCCACAACGAGTTCCCAATCTATAGTTAGTCTTGCCCCTTCTTTCTCTTCTTGTTCTCTCATCCTTATCTTGTGATCGTTACCAGAGTACACACCATCGTATAGTCTTTTCACAAACATATACACTCCCTTACTCACTATTGTCCATCCTCCTCCATGTCTGGTAAAAATGCAATGACACAATCTTTAACTTCCACCTCGGTTCTAGCTACAACTTCATCAACACAGATTTGCTCCGAGGCTTGTCAGAAGTGCCAGAGAGAAGCTTCTTGACAATGCAGCAGATGGAAAACTCTCTAATGACGATTTTGTCAAAGTGCTTGATGACCTTGGCCTCTCCCCTAATGAAGCCAGTGACTATGTCGAAGAGCTTGTACAACGCTTGGAGCTTCGAAAGTCAAAATCAAAATGTGTTGAAGCTTCTCGTGTAGCCACTCCAGAAGGCCTCAACGATGAGCAAGTTGCTGCCTTTTGCAAAGAGCGAAGTGTTACTATGTCTGAAAGAGACACCCAAGTTCACTGATCTAGCAACCAATGTCCGCTGATCAAAGATGCAGCCTGGGCTATATTGTGAGCCAAGCTTGCACATATCACTGGTAACATGCCAGCCATCACGAGCACTTCCTTCAATGTGGATAAGCTTGTGGAACTTCTCAACATCCAACCAAAGGATTCTGCTTCTTCGATGACCATTCCCCAATTGGTCCTTTTGGTTGCCCCTCATCTGGCATGACTTCAAGAGAAAGCTTCAGAAGATCCCCACCTTCAGACTACATGGTCCCTTCACCAAGCTTTTTTGAACAAAAAGTCAATGGATACATTCATTAATTGGCTCAAGCACAGCCTCTCGACGATCCTATCTCTAGGACAATGTGGAAATTGGTTATACTCGACCACTATGTCAATTTTGAGAAGCTCTATGCAACACTGGATTGGGCCTATGACTACAATGATGAGCCAAAAGACTTTGGTGCTGGCTTTTCCCTTGTTAGAAAGGATCAGGCCAGTGCTAAATGTCCAATCAAGTCTGAGTCAGACTGGACTAGATATATGATTTATATCTGTGAATGACAAAAATCAAATTTTCACCTTGAGTGTAGCCTCATAAAGACCTCTGAAAAGGTTATACTGTCTTATGAACAGCTTTACCCCCATTGTCCAGCCTCCTTTATGTAATCAGGGCAGATTTCCACATTTAAAAGGCTCAGGTTATTGTAAAGGTACAAATACTTCCACAAATCTTGATTTTCTGATGTGAATTGAGCTCAGAATTAAGAGTTCAACAATGTGTGGTGCATAAATAAATAAATGTAAACATTGTCTGATGCAAGCTTTGCCACCTCATATCCAGACTCCCTTATGTATGAATATAGATTTTCACATCTATAGAGGTATATAAGATGTCTTGGTACCAATATATGAAAGAGAATTCATATCTAAATCTGAATTAAGCTCATAATTGCTTGTTTAATGTTGAGTGGCACATAGGGTGTGAATACACATTCATAGACTAGTTAGAAAATACATTTATAGCTATCTATACACAGAAGTACATGTATTCAACCAGATATGGCCACTATAATAGTATTTCAAGAGATATAGAAAGAGTAAGCTTTGAAAATGCTTGAAAGGTACATACATGATGGTAAGTTCATAGCTATTCCACAGTCCAAACAAACCCTTTGAATATATCTTTCTTCATATTGATTCCATTTTCTATATTCAAGCTTCAAAGTGTATATATAGTGCCATAGTATATTTTCCTACCATGTTACTAATTTTATGATGGCTGTATCAACCTCTACAATGATGACAATGCCACTACTGTGGTGGCTTTTGTAAAATTGCCCAATTAGGTCAAGCTTAGCAAATCCCAATGTGTGGGTTGAATGTCATGATTGACTGTTCAACTACACTCCTGACCACCATCATGGACCCCACTGCACTTGCTACTGTGCTCCAACTGGCTCATAACCTCACAAGGTGGGTACTGTAGGTTATAGTACTCTTCTATTCCACTCATATTATACTAACACATGTACCTTTTTGCTTTGTAGATCTTTTATTGTATGTAACATCCCTGGGTCTTAGAACAACTTTTGTGTGCCCTCTTCCACCTCAAGCATGATGTGAGTTGGCTTTGGAGGTGGGACAAAGCTGAGGGAAGGCCAGGAGAACCATGAAGCAGGATACCTGTGAGGTGTGTGGCCATGACCATGCCTCATGACCCCACTCACCCCTCTACCCTTCAAAGGTACCCAGCCCATCATATCCAGCCCCTCATGACCTCTACACCCCATTGTCAACCCCCTCCATCAATTCACTCCCTCTTTGCCACATCTTCACCAATCTGGATGCACCAAGAACCCCTGACCACCCTGCCAACCTGCCACATCACACCCCCCTCAAGACTTGAGCCAGGGGCTCTTGGGAATGCATGGGACATGTGATAAGGTGGCAGGAATCACCACCAACACAATGGCCCCAGTGTGCTACCAACAATCCTGTCACCCCACAACAGCTGCCACCCACCCTCGTTCCACACCCCACCCCCACCATATGAAGCACCAGACTTGTGAGATGCTTGCTATGCAGGCAGTCACACTCCCTGGTGCTGCTATGCATGGATTGGAAGGAAGAGACAGAGTGGCTCACTCCTCTGCTGTGTACTTGAGCCTAGGAACCAGCACCCCAACTCTCCTGCCTACCCAGTCCAGAAGCACCAGGCCCATGATACCTGCTATGCAGGTAGTCAATGCTACCAGGTGCTACTGAGAGTGGCAGGAGGCTCAGGTGAAGCAATAGTCAATGCAGGTGATGGGACAGCATGAGTGGTAGGGATGACATGGGCTGGGGAGCAGGAGGAAATGACAAGGGAGGGAAAGTGGATGATGAGGGCCAGGAGGG
>JABAJS010000232.1:6520-19029 GCA_018221635.1 Tephrocybe sp. 10521TJB
GAAACTACGGCCAGGGTTGAAAAACACAAATGCTAACAATTGTATCCGTCGGGACCCTCCCCCTGCAAGTCATATGTAGGAACTCCAACAAGTCGACGAAGGCAGAATTAGGATTAAAATTATAGAAGTCATCGATGGTTTGACTCATAGGTAATACTCATAGCTCTAGTGCGCTCATTTTACGCCTTCATTCATTGAATCCACGGGTGATTTATCAATTCAGCGGGTCGAATACAGATCGCGAGATAGTAAATAGTTGCCGTGTCTGTAACAAATTGAGTACAACTGTAACCTGTGCGGCCAAGAATGGAGGGTAAACTCTTGTTCTTATACCGATCAACTTCATTCGCTCTCTTGACTCTCCAGAGTCGTTCTCCCAAGTTCACTCTGGCCATCTTCACTCTCCTCCTTGCTCTCATCGTCCCCACTCTCCTCTACTTCATCATCTTAACTCTCCTCGTCTTCGTCTTCACTATCTTCATCTCCACTGCCTTCAAGTTCCATTGACAAGTCTCCAACTTCACTACCGTTTTTACCGCGCCTTAGAGTGGCCCTCTGTCCAAAGGGACCAACTTTTGCTACGATGCAAAGATTGCCATGGATACAGAGGGATTCCGCCCGGGTTCCATATGCCTCAACATACCTGGATTCAAACTGGTTGTAATTTGTCATCGGAGTGACCCACGCTAGTCGAACATGCCACTCGCTGTCGATGTCGTTGAACGAGGATCCGTCACGAGCGTCGTCAGCCACGTCATTTCCTTCAGCGTCGATCGTTCGGATGAGTTCTCCATTGCAGCAGCTAAAGAGCTGAGTGAGGATACCCCCCTCGCTGACATCAACATCTTCAAGGAGGTTGTTGGCGGGAACAAGAACCTTCACATCGTCTTCAGCGTCATAGACAGCATTCAGTGATACCTTCAGGGAAAGCTGGTGGCAGACACGGGCGATCATGGCGTCACTACCTTTCAAGATCTGGCCTGCCTTACTCGTCCGCTCGACCTGATCAATAGGGTACTTGAAGTTCAAGCCAAACCCAAGGCAGCCCCCATCGGGAAGAAAACTTTGATCAGCCAGGGAGGCTGATAAAGCATCGCGGAGAAAATGATCATCGGGCGCAACAGGTTGAGCGGAAGGGGATGTAGCCAGCTTTTCGCGAGCAGTCTTCTCCTCGAAGAATAGGTTGTACGTCAATGTGACCCTGTATCCGGATTGAACGACAGTAACCTCATGTCCAACATCGCTGTAGAAGGCAATGTACGTGATGGAGGGCTCAAGTGCCTCGCGAATAAGTGATGCCGAGTCAAAGGTCCATTCCTGATCGTTGTGACGAAGTAACAATGCGCCTCCTTCATGAGGTGTTGGAAACACGATAACGAGGGATCCAAACATGGCCCCTCCACAAGGCGTATCCTTGTGCGACTTGAAGAACGAATCTTTCCCTGCGACAAGTATCAGCGTGGATCCCTAATCGTGACAGCGCTATTTACCATATACATTGAGTTTGTATAATTCGGACCTGACAAAATTCTTCTCATTGACACTGTCCAGAAGTTGCAGATGGACACGATCTATAATTCCTTCCACGTTCACGTCGAGCTTGGTTGCAAATTTGTCGGAATCAAGCTTCCACGCTTTCCGATAAGTATCGTCAAGGACATCTCGCTCGCCCAAACCAAACGTGGCGGGCTGACAAACATCTGCGAGGCACCTCAACTCTTCAGACGTGGCCTTAGATAAATCGATCCACCTACAAGTCATAGACCGCTTGTCAAGCCTCAATAGGAGGCATTTATGAAGCACGTACTTCGCGATCCGATCTTCGCTAGCCGATTGATAGTAGAGGGTTGCTGCATCAGGGGATATGGGAAGAGTTCCTGTGCAGAAGGGAGGTTTTTTCTTGATAGCCCCAGCCAGAGCGTCGAGAGTAGCCTTTGGCATCGTAATTGCAGGACACAAAATATTTTCTTTTTCAAAGGATCGAGGGCAGTCAGATAGAAGAGCACGAGTCACTTAGCAGCATGCGTGAGCTGTGAAAGGGTTTTCGGGCGTCATATCAAGTCGAATGAAATGTAGGTCCAGTAAAATTGTAAGACCGCCTATCCGTCATCATGAAAATGCCACTGATCGATTTTCATTTTTGAACACTGAGATTCAATGAAAAATGCCGTTCCCTGTATATTAGTCGCAGTCCTCTCAAGCAGAGTCTGCGCAAGCTTAGTGTGTAAGTAGTTAACAATCAAAGGAACGAGTTTGTCTACCACTGGGCAATTCAAAGGCTTCGCCCTCCTCTGCGATTCCAATCTAAAACGATGTTCGTTATAGCCTTACGAGCAAGGATGATGATGTAGTATAGCCCGAAGTTGAGGGTTAGAACGAACCTTTTTTGATCTTAGATCTAAAACGATGTTCGTTATAGCCTTACGAGCAAGGATGATGTAGTATAGCCCGAAGTTGAGGGTTAGAACGAACCTTTTTTGATCCCTTGATCTTGTATTTGTCTGACTGTCATTCTTATGTACTTACCATGACAGGCAGGCTTTTTCCAACTACGTCTTCACTTGGCAGACGTGCAAGGCAATACAGTTGACTGATATATCATATATAGGAGCTATGGTACCGACGGGATCAGGCCTACACAGCTTAAGCTCCGGTTGGGCGTCACCCTGACGGCCGCGGGATGCACTGCATAAATCACTCGCAAGGCACACATTTTAGCGAACTTCCCATTGAACCCTCTCATCCTGCAATGACGACCACCGCTGTCGAGGAGGTTCCTCCACCATTCGAGCCGACTAATATCATTGACCTCGTGTCTGTCGACAGCAGCAAGATCCTCAGCATCAGCCTGTACTCTGGACGCGCAGAAGTGACACGACTTTACAAGCTCCCTGTCAAAACTGGCCAGAACCAGGTCAACATCAACGGTCTTCCTACCGTATTGGATCGCTCTTCTATTAGGTACGATACTCGCCGCCGCTCGGTCAAAAAAAAGATTGTGCATCTATGTTGACTTTCATGTATAGGGTAGAAGGACGTGGTTCCGCCACCATCCACGATGTCACGCTCTCGGTCATGCCAAAGACTCCCATTCCTTCAACCTCTGATCTTCTCGACGAATTGTCGAATGAACAAGAGCTTGCGGAAAGAGCACTCGAGCGCGCTAGGAAGGGAAAGACTTCACTGGAAGCTTACATGGCAACGCTCGACGTCCAGCATACCGATGTAGGCACCGTTGACAAGGTTCTTGATCACTATGACACGCGCGGCGAAGCCCTCGATCAAAAAATTCTCTCCCTTGAGAAGAAGCTCAAAGACCTGTCCAAAAAAATCAAAGACGAGCAGGGCAAGCTTTCTGGAATACCTCATAACGAAAAATTAGGTGTGAGGGCAGCGATTGGCGTGTTTGCTGCGTCGGAGGGCGAGGTGGCGATTGCGCTGATTTATGGTAAGCCTTTTACGTACGGTCCCGGGTGAGTTCATTATAACCATAGGAAATAGCTGTCAGGTCTGCAACGTGGAAGGCCGCATACGACATTCGGGTAGACATGCAGACGAAGGAGAAACCTGTTACGCTGTTATACAAGGCAGGGATCACGCAGGATACTGGCGAGGTCTGTTCATTCACATACTACAAGGATCATTACTAAATTACCTTCTATTAGTCCTGGGATGATGTGCCGCTCTCTCTTGAGACGGCGTCTCCGACTTTTGGTTTAGGAATACCAAAGCTCTCTCCCTGGACTGTGAACGTGTACCGCCCCATCGAATTACAGAAGACGAAGGCGAAAAAGTCATTCTTCGGCAGTAGCGGCGAACAACCCCACTCGTACAGCCTTCGGAGCGCGGCTCCTGCCTGGAGCCGTCCAGAGTCTTGGTCGCAACCGGGTATGTCTCGTGATTATGAGGGTGACGGGGCGGTAATGGAGCATCGTGGTTTGTCTGTAACATCCAAAGGGGGGGTCACTGCGACGTTCCAGGTGCCGGGATCGATAAGTATTCCCAGCGATGGAGCGGAACATAATGTCACGGTAGCGCAACTTGAGCTCTCTGCTGGCATGTCCTGGGTGACGGTCCCTAAAGTCGAGGCCAAGGTACACTTGAAGGTAAGTGATATCATGATCACTTACATCACCGTCTTCTGACTGTCCCTCCTTAGGCGAAGATCAACAACGCTTCCGATTATACACTCCCTGGAGTAGCCAGTGTCTACGTTGATGGAAGTTTCATTTCGAGGTCAGACGTACCTTTAGTCAGTCCGTTGGAGAGTTTCGACTGTCCACTTGGGTATGTCAACCCCCTTTCCTTCATTCGTCTCTTATTTCTTGCCGAGTAGCTTGGACCCCTCCATCCGCATCACTTACCACCCCCAATCCAAGAAGGCCACACATTCAGGATTCTACTCCAAATCTTCCGTCCATGTTGTCTCCCAGCGTATCACCGTCTTCAACACCAAATCAACCTTCGTCGAAAACCTCAAAGTTATCGAACAGATACCAGTCTCTGAAAGCTCTCAAATCGTCGTCAAGCTCCTTACGCCTGTTCTTGTCATTCCGGAGGTACCAAACTCAAGCGCTGCACCGGAATATCGGGCTCCGAGTGCGGTTAAGGTTGGGGATGGTGTTTTCGCGCAATGGGAGGGCATGGATGAGCCTGATTTTGATGTTGAGGCATTGGGGAAAGATGGGAAGTTTAATTGGACATGTTCGGTGCCCTCTCAGGGGAAGGTGAATTTGTCGGTGACTTGGGAGGTAACTGCGCCTCTTCAGACCCAAATTGTGGGCCTTTGAAGTGGAAATTGAGTGTCGAGGTTATCAAGGACGATATAAGGACAATTTTTCTGCGTATATGTGTGATACTCTGCCTGTTTTGAATACCTAGCGACGAACAAGACACCTATGCATACTTACTCTCGACGCGTCGAATGCGCGCTGAGTGTAGTCACATGCTTCTCACGTGAACGTTCAAGATTTTTCGCGTTGATTCGAGAACCTTCCGCGTCATTCTACGCGCATCGGGCGCCTTCCACTTGACGCCTGTTTCAGCACATTTCTAGTCATCCAGTGAGTCAGAATGGGCTCACTAATCCGTGTGCGAGCAGATATAAGATCCCCGAAAAAAATATGGATAGCCTCAGATTCTCTTTCCAGACCACACTCTACTCTACCTCGCAGATATGTTTAGCTACGCGCCCTCTGCTTATCTTCCTTCGTACATTTATGCTGTGGCGCCAGTCATTACCGACCCTCACGATCGATATCTCGCTGCTTTGGCTGAGGTGAAAGCCGCCGAAGCAAATTATCTTGCTGCTGAAGCTATCCAGCGCGAGGAGGAAGCTCTTACCCGCCGTCTGGAGGAGATTCGTCTGCGCAGACAAGAAGAAACTCTTCGCGCGCCTTACTCCAATCAACTATACCCACAGCTTTCTGAATTGAAGGCTTACCAGGCCGTCTATGGCCCTAATTACCTTGGTGCCTTCGAGAGGGACCACGTCCATACGACTGCTCTCGCCCAGCGCCACAGCTTGAAGGCTGGACTTGACTGTTGCCGTTTCGACGATTGCGTCAGTTCTAATTTGAAATTATCAACCAATGCCGCTTTAACCCGCAATAATTTACAGGCTTCGAGGTGCGGTTTTCGAAACGTGAATGCGAACACCGCGAATCCCAGAAGGTCTCCCTTTGATCCTCTGGATAATAGGATCGTGGTTCGGTCGCAACCACACACTCCCCGGCCGACTTGTAAGGCCGATAATAGGGCTCTGTTGAAACTCCTTTTCGGTGCCCACCCCAAGGCCGTCACATCGACTCTGGCCAGGCAGTGCCCCACTGGTACACATCTTCATACCGGCAAAGGAATGCAACCCACTCGAGCGCAATCCCTTGAAGAATACTTCAAATCTATTGGAGTTCTTCCAGTCGAGCAGACCCGCCATCGGTCTTCCCTCGCGTCCTCTGAGACTTTCTCCGAGGATCACTTCTCCGAGGAATTCGCCGATCTGCTTCGCACTTCGGGAAAGCCTGACGAGAAAATCGAAGCTGAAGAGGAGTCCCTATCATTCGAGGATGCCTCTGCGGCAAAGTTCTTGAAGAAATTTGTCGATATTTTCCGCACCCCTACCACATCCAAGAACACAACCACATCCAAACCCGACGCTTCTTCAGCCAGTCCAGCTATATCTAGCAAAGCTGAAGACCCTACCACTGCCACCTCTGCGGACATTCGATCCTCGCTCGCCAAGATACGTTCTATCGAGACCGCCTTCAATACCCTAAAAGACAACTTCTTGTTCCCTACCGATCTCGATTTCATATCCCCCGCCTCTTCGCCATCCTTGTCGCCATCGCATCTCGCAACCTCTGATTCCGAGAAACCCACTACCACTGAGCGCCTGTCATATTCCCCTCGCAATCGTGTTGTACACTCATACGAGCATGAGCTAACTGTGCTCCTGACGCAGCTTGACTCGGTTGAGAGCTTAGGCCATGAGGGTATCTGCGCAAGCAGGAAGGAAGTTGTTGGGCGCGTGGAGAAGGCTTTGGAAGACCTGGAAAAGGCGCTGGAGGGACGCTGGAGGATCAGTGTGCCTGGATCTAACAAGGCCGATGATGTTAGTATTATTCCTGAGATGCATTTGGATGCCAGTAATCAGAACGCCAACGCATCTCTCCAGCCGACTGAGAAAACGGACACTCTTGCTCCTTCCAAGGAAGTCAAGTTTGACAAAGCCGTTGACGTTATCAGTGGTCCCGTCCCAGCTGTCGCCACCGCCGACCATGACACTGCTGCCCTCGCACGTACCTCCAAATATGTATCGCCGTCTGTGGACTCGGAGTCACTGACTCATCAATCCTCCGTCGCCACCGAGAGTCCGTCTCACGAGGATCAGGACAACGAGGCTCGATCGTCAGAATACCTGGTTACGGCCATCGATGAAGTTGACGCCAATGCTGTTGAGCCCAGCGTTAATACTGATTCTGCTCCCGAACATTCAGAGGATGCTCTCGAATCACTTGCCCCTGTGCCTTCGATCCTTCCCGACATTGAAGACTCTGCACGCGCAGTAGTCGTTGAAGAGCTTTCTGTACAGTCGGTTCCTCCAATCCTTCCGGGCACGACCGAATCAGAATCGAATCTTCCATCCACTGATATATCGTCCGTCTTCGATAGCGCGGAGCTTAGCACTGATGAGCCGGATGTAGACACGTCTTCCTCATGCACTCTACTCGCCACACCATCCATCAATGCTTCATCAATTGGTGATGATTCGGTCGACGACACTTTCCTATTGACTACAGCGGAGGATACTGTTGTCAAGAAGCCCAACGTCAAAGATGATGATGATGAGTGGTTGGAGGTGGATGCTTGATACTGTAATCCCAGAACACTCATTAAGTAGTATTTGTACAATATATTATTTATGCCTCAATTAGTTGTACTATATAATTGAAATCCAATGTTGTACTATTTATCTTGAACTTTTAGTGTTGAATCGAGGATTATTGAGCGAATCTAAACGGAAGACCCCTCCACGGACTGGCAGTGGGCGGAATTCTGCATCGCCGTGTTCTCATTAACTTTGCTGGAATCTACGACCACTCAAAGAATAACACAAGCGTTTGATCAATTATGGACGAAGCCGTTCTCTACATGTACTCCAATAAATGGCTCCTCTGGAACTAAGCCGATGTAATTTGGAACGGCTCTTAGAAGAGCGACCCTAGTGCACCCTCTACAGCGCCTGCAACTTCGCCGACTCCGTCCTCGACCGTTGTGACGGCTCCGTCGACCGCCTGCGTAATACCAAATTCGTCCGCACACGCGCTACAATCGTCGGGCTGTTTGGTAGGCAGAACTCGTTAAGGCAGGGACGATGAACTATCAGTGTTGATAACGCACGAGGTTGGTAACAGTCTTTGCTGCGTCTTCAAGACACCCTGCAGCTGCGCTGAAGTTTAGTTAAAAGTGGGAGATTATAATCAACAAGTGTTCCAAGGAGGCTAGCATGTCTTGACCTACTGATTTCCTCTGCCAAGGCAGCCGAAGCGCATGAAACGACTGATCAGGCCCCTATGTCAGCTCTATTCAGCACGAATAATTACATAGATAACAAACCTGTCGGGGCGAGCGCAGCGACGCAGCCTAGAATCCAAATTTATTTAATCACCATGAACATCAACTGAGAAGGCATTGTGGAACATACCAAGAATATTGCATGACTGACGCATGAAAACATGACCGAATGGAAGGGCGACGACGGAGCTGATCATGACGAGGAGGCTCAAGACTATAGTAAATTGCATGTTGAGTAAAGTAAGTAGAGGGTGGGTGGATTATTGAAGAGTGTAAGTCGGATTGATTAAACGAGGGTGAATGAAGGTAAATGGAACGTCAAGTCCCGAGAAAATCGAAGAGGCAGAAGAAAAGAACGAAGGAATGAAGTGAAGTGGTGCAAAGATACACCTATTTATGGGTTTCTTCAAGGCGCAGTCATCTGCGGCGGGTTGGATAATATCAGAGTTGGCCATCTAGTGAAGGATCTGCATTTTATTAGACAACGGCCCACCTTTACAGGCCGGTATCGGATGATGATGAACTGAACATCAAAGTCGGTGACAGTCGTTTCTATTAGATTCTGTGGCGCTACTAGTGTCCAGGACTTTGGATATCGCAGAGAGACTGCCTAATTCCTGAGGAGGCGGTTTAGTTGTATACCTTGCTCAAATCGAACGGGAGAGAAAAGCTCACCATTTCCTGGGCGTGGGAGCCTACTCTACTAAATTAAAACATATCAAGATGAACAAAGCCGCAGTCTCCCGCTGTCGAACCTCAGTCACTGGGCCTCGAAATCAGTGTTTTCTGGAGCATCACAGGGCAGACCGACATCAGCGCCTTTGGATGACAACCGAAAACGTAATATTGCTAGTAGGCTATAAATTTGGACTCCGGGTGTACTTCTTCACCAAATTCCTCGACAAGTTGTACGCGGCAGAGACGAGGGTGACGTGCCTGTATATAGATATTTGATCAGCTACGAGCGATGTCCTTCACATCAGTCAGAACTTACGTGAGCCCTTGAACAGCGTTCCCAAGCCTACACAACATCAATAAAGGTTACAAAGGAGAAGATCTGCGACATACGCTTCGCCTGCATCCGATACCTCCTCCGTACACAGCCCCACATGGTTGAGGTACATCAAGAAGTCCTACAACGGGACCTCTTAGAGAACATTCATACATAATCTGCGCCACGAACCTCGAGCAGCACGCAGGAGTAAGGAACTATTATACTCACCTGCCCGTGTGAGCGCCTCGACACACCTAGATAGATAAAGGTCACCACAAGTCACTGCAAGGCCTTGTAGGGCACGTACCATAGACAGAAAGTCCCCTCCTATCCGCCTATTACTCCATTGTCGGAATTAGTCCCATCGTACCGGTACACAAGGTTCTACGCCCATCCAAACTCTCAATCAAAAATATTAAAGAAAGAAAGAGGACCTTGGACAGGGGCGTGGAAAAAGGAGGGATGAAGGTGTCTGGTACGATCTCGGTGGTGTGTGTGTCGCGGGCGCACATGCATCATTAGGGGCATTGTGCCGCGACGTGTCAGATGAGCCAGGGTAAAAGTGGTTTGCTGGGAGATGCTGCGTTTGGTCGTGGCAGGAAGTCTGTCATGCTTGCGACGCCTTATTTGTTCATAAACTTGGTTTGGAGGACCTTGTGATGAATTATGTATTATTTTTGTGTTGTCGAAACACAACTTACATTTGAACTTGGCAGATAGTTCTGTTTGACAGTAAATGGCACTGTGGGCGTAATGGAAAAATGGCCGCCCTTGTTTTTGTCCATAATACTGATGGCGAATCAAGGTTGGGCATGCGGTAGCTCTCGACTTCGATCATGTCAGTTGCAATCTCTTCCGTCAAACCAGCATCATCAAGCGAAACGAGCACTGCCGTGCGTAAATTGCCAATCCCAGAGTAATTCCAAGAAATCTATGTTCATATCTATAGCTATGAGTGATCATCTTCATAGTGCACCACATGATTGGGGGCTTGACCTACAGAGGTTCAGCATGTATAGCAGTTAAAGAGACGATGAGCAGAGTCGGACCGTGGCAGAGGATTGTTTATTTACATCAATTTGGAATGTACCCTGTTCTATAATCACTATCCAAATATAACCCGCTCACCCACCCCAGCTTTCGCCCTTTTTTGCTATCGGGCGGGTAATGCAGGCGGGATGCAGGCTTTATCCGACAGAGGCAGATGCAAGGCTCGATCTCACTATTCCTCGACTCGTTGATTCTCTCCCTTTGAGTACGGGGGCTCATGCACGCCATCACCAATCCCTGATGTTGGGCTGGGAAATACGTTGGCGGACCAGTTGAATGTCCGCACGACCCACCTTTTATCTTCTTTTTAGGTGGCAAGAGGGTGAGGATGTTCTGTTTATTTTATATACCAGCGGGTGCTTACATTCCTGTAGTTAGACGAACTTAAAGGCGCAAACGCCAACGAGCTGCGGTCACAGGTGGATCTAGCTACTGCTCTCCGCGTAAGTTATATCTTTTGCCATGCAAACATGATATTGACCCTTTCGTAATATCACATCCTCATACAGTGTCTCTCCCAACAGTACAGGCACTCTCCATAAGCCAATACTATTTGCACAGGTGCCCGCAATAGACATGGTCCTCGCCAAACTGACGTCCTTCGTAAATCCGACCACTTGGCCCTCCACGACACCACGGAACCCCACTCAGGTAGCAAGTTCTCACAACACCGTACCTGAAAGCCCGGTTCTCTGCCTCTCCGTCCTCGCAGCAACACCAGCTATCCTAACAACATGGAGCCAGGCGACATCTGCCCTAGTCATCACTCTTCTCACAGCCTCCCTCTTACCCCTCGCTGACCTAGAGAGTTCCTCGCTATACTGGACCTCGCCGTCAGCACCTGGACAGCTTCAGCCCCTTCGCCCTCGAACCCCATCTCCCTCTTCATCGACACCGCCTTCAACCTCCCGACTCCACCGTGAAGCCCCGCAACTACCTCCTCATAAGGCCTCACTTCCTCTCTAGTACATTCGATGCCCCAATGCTGGCCCAGAGGCTCTCTTCGTGTTGGCGCGCACGGTGCTGGCGGCCGTACCTTGTTATATCTTGATGTGGTGGTGTGCATGGTAGTGGCGAGTCTTCACTTGCACTAATATTGTCAGATTCGCTCTGGATCCACCTAACTCAGGCCATAGTTGATTTGAAGACATTGGACGTGCATAACTCTTCCTCTTTAATCGACCAGGAACGACGATCAGACGGATACATTGGCGGTGGCGGAACGGAAGTGGGGTAGAATTCTCCCAGTTCCTCAACGAGGGCAGCGGGGCATATTTCACTTCATGGAGTTATTAGTTGGTAATAGTGATACTTGTGGTAGAGCATTTCGGGCCAAAGGACGGCTCTGACGACAAGGAGGGTCATTACGATGTCTAGTATGTATTTGCAAATATGGTCATGGTTTGGGGTAACCCTGCGTAGTACGCAGCCCCCAGCTTTTCCTTATTCTCAAGGCTACGTTTGGTGAAGTTTCAGTTGGCGTCCAGGGTCGTCGGCGCGCTTAATTAGCACTCGTCGTTCACAGAATAAACACAGTTCGCAAGGCAGCATCCACCTCAGTTGATTGCCACCTTACAGGCTGTGGAATTCAGCGCTTAATATACTGCTCGGTCCGAAGGACCCGGAGTGTCATATGACCTGTTTGGTGCGAGGCGATGCTTGCTCTCTGATTACGCTGATTACAACGTTCAACGCTCTAGTGCTCTCCTGCTGCTCTACTGCTTCTCTACTACTGCTTATCACTATGTCACCTGAGCCTCAGACAAAGGACAAGAAAGGCCTAAAGGCTCAAAGGCTCACAGACTCACTCAAAGACCTCTTCAAACCTAAAAGTCGTGCTCCGTCGCCTTCCCCGACGAGTCATGTTAACATAGACATCAACGAGGGACCGGCCACCGATGTAGAATCCTCAACCGCTCTGGTTGTACCTGGAGCGCCCGCTATTGCGTCGATCGGTGAGGATCTATCAATCATTTATCATATAATACGATATACTAAGCTTCCCAGGTCCCCAAGGCCTTACATCCACCGTAGTCACTCCCGCGCCAGGTGTCGTTCATTCTCTGAATGCCACAGTCTTGGACAACCAACCAGTCACAATCACGTTGGATGCTCCAGGCTGAAGCAAAGCAATGATCTTTGTAAGACGACCAATTCCCTGATACGGAAAACAGACACATACCCTCTGCACCACTGAAAGAACCTTGAGTGTGCACGGCTGGAGACGTGGCCCTAATAACGGTCGCAGACTCTCCGGAATCTGTGAAAATCGTTAAATTATACACGGTGGGAGTTACATTGATCTACTCACCGGTGCCGCCAAGGATGGATTGCGCACCGCCTGGACCGGCTTCCAAATGGTCCTCGGAACGATTGGGGGCCTCTTAGATGG
>JABAJS010000233.1:0-18947 GCA_018221635.1 Tephrocybe sp. 10521TJB
GGCCTGAAAAAATCAAGGAATACCTCAGCTCTTATCTCCCACCTCAATATCTGCAAAGTGGCAATGGAAGGGAACTCGTCAGACGTGCCCAATACTGGCTTGTTGGCCGGTGAGTTGAAACAACCCTAAACGGCCAGAACTAAACATACTTGTGACAGGCCTCAATTCATAGCGGCATATGTTCAATATGTCATAGAAAAGAATTTTCAAAGCTGTCATAAGCTGCTCACCAACTATATCAAAACGTCGACCTATTTTGAACCGACAGATGGAAGACATTGGGAGAGCTCTGAGGACGAAATATGCACTTCGCTGGCAAGAGCTCCACTTTGCCCGTTCGATTTTACGAGAGGTAATAATTTTTTCCCTCTTGACAATATATTAAATTAAATACCTTCGTCCAGCTGCAGCTTCTCAGACGCCCCTACTGAGTCCCATCCAGCGCCTGACAAATCATCGGCTCATGAGTGGTCACCTCGATTATGAAAGTTCAAGTCACGGTTTAGTGAATATCGATCTTGTGGAGTCCGGCTTCGCACGATATCCTACCAGTTCACAATCAGACGGATCCCAGTCAGCCGTTTTCGACGAGCCCCTCGCATATCTCGCAGCGGACTTCTGGATCAGTTCGAAAGGTTCAAGCTGCGAACAAAGACACGAGTACTTCGTGCAAGATCTTGGGAGTCACAACCCTGCATCAGGCAACGGATTAGAACACTATATGGCTTTATTTTTGGCACACACCTTCCGAGACTTTGTCCGCCTGGGGGACCACTTTGAATTTTCAGAGAAAAATAACACCAAAGGACTGGCTGACAAAAGAGCCCGACTAGTTTCTGTCTGGATTGACTCAAGTGGAACTCAAAGGGTTGCTCCAGTCATCTTTCCATTTGAAAACGAACTAGACAAAAGCGGCGAACCAATCATAGGCCCTCAATCCCCATCGAGCATAATGGGTTTCAAGTCGAAGTCGCCCGACGACGATCTCAATTGGTTAAAATGTGCCATAAATGCACCATTTATTCCTGGACACGCACTTTGGCCCTGATCTGATATGCCGGCTACAGTTGGAAGATTTCCAGATCATCAATCTATGTATGCAGCTAAAATTTACTTCTGGTGGCCTAGATGCAGAAAAGATCGCCACCGCTATTGCCAGCGTAACTCCTGACCACTTTTGGGTCAATGTATGTGGTGCAGTTGTGTCAAAACAGGATGGGGCCTTTGCTGATGCATACATTCAGGGCAATAGCTACTATGCAATGCATAAGTACCCTGACCTTGCTCAGCGTACAAAAGAACAACTACGCAAACTTACAGGCAGATTCAGCGAGGAAATCCCAGAATACCTCAGCATTCTTCGCGCAATCTTCACATTTCCTGTGGAAACCTCTTCCAAGATCCTCAAACGTGTAGAGACTGATGACGACGATTCGTGTCACGAGTTTGTAGTGATGTTCAGCGATCCCGTCAAGAACGCGACGCGCTTGATGGAACCTGTCGATGCATTAGGCCGCCTCGAGAGGGCTAAGGAACGCGAAGCCATTGCCAAGAAGCGAGCTCGCCCAATAGTGGACGACGGCGAAGACGACGAATCTCATCCCTCCATATCTCCGAGTCCACGCTCCAAATTACGCAAGAAGCCCCGTTCTCTCGTCATTCCCAAACCTGAGCCCAAGTCCCGTGCCAAGTCCTCAGAGTCATCAACGACACGAAAGGCGAGCAGTCCCCTCGTTCTTGCCCCTCCCTTCGTCTTACGGCCCAAATCCCCCCAGCAGGCTTCCAGAACCACGGCACAGGCTGTGATACAGTCTTCTGCGTCTCATGAGCACTCGCATAAAGATTCAGCCTCACCTGCGGAGGCAGTATCGTCACCTGAGAGTATGAGAAAGGTTTTGAGCACTTCTAAATCTCGTATCAAGGGCAAAGGAAAGGCCAAGGAACTCCCATAGACCATTGACTCCAGTATTGACGTAGAACGCGCGACTGGCTGGACTGGTTATGCTTAAGAATGATCATTCTTCCGGCGTCTATCCCTTTCTATTTTCTACTATCCATTCAGACATTGTATTTCTCTACTGGTTGGCGGACCGACTGTTATTATTATTCATCATTCTTATTTTGCCTTCGAGCCCGCACTCCTTCATGGAATATAGACGCATCCCCGGAATATAAACCCTTGGTCCGGAATATATTAGCTAACACCCGGCATACATAAAGATAGCAAGTCCGTGAAATATACTCACCTCCCATGAAATACATCCACCGCCGTGAAACATAAGTTGCAAACAGGATGTCCGTGAAATATCCAGATCGTCGCGTGACCTCTCGATCAGGAAGTGAATGGCTCTCTGCTGCCCTTGCCCTTCCTCGGTGTATTTAATCCATAGTCACGTAACGTTTAACATTTTATCACACCACGTCCGACAGTGAAAACGTGCAAGAGCATTTCGAAGTCCAAGTCTACGACTCGCGATACTAACAGTGGTTGGATAATGGGATAATGGGATAATGGACCCCACGGTCTCCCTGGTCCAAGTACTCAGTTTATTACATGACATACTATTTAATGCAGAATTTTATAGTCGCGAAATGTACATTATCCTTGTCGTTGATTTGCCGCGTACCTCGGAGGCTTCAGCTCTCGCATCACACTTTCCAGCACTTTTCCAAACTCGTTGCTTCCTGTCCCGTCCATCCCGATGCCCCAATATGAATCGGCAGGGTCATTATAAATAATTTGAGTATCATCTTCCAATTCACGCAAGCTGAACCGTAAATCTGAATGCTGTCGAAATTTCAAGCTTATTACTTCCCGGACCTGAAGGGAAAATGGTTCGTCACGCGGAACTCGACAAATTCCCAGAAAGCAAACGCACATGCTTGAGTAGAGAGAGACTAAAGGTAGGATCCTCTATATCGTGGTTATCTGCAGAAATCTTCTGGGCCTCGCGGGGGTCTTTGCTTTCCCGTATCAGTTTTGCAATATCTGGTCGTCCAGGAAGAAACTTGAGTGCTTCCAAAAGATGTGCGGCAGTGGGATAGCTCTCATCTTGATAAAAAACGGCGTGAGGGGAATGCAGGAGATAGCCTGGCATGTTATTTTGATTGACGTTGAGAATAGGGCGTCGTTGGGCATCTCGCTGATTCGAAGAAGCTCCACTTGATGGCGGTACAGGAGATATTGGCCGTGATTGGAGCTCGCGACTCCTTTCTTGAGCAGCCGGTACTGAGTAGTTGTCTTGAAGACCGGCCGAACTCGAAGCAGTGTTTTCAAGAGTTGCCTCATGTTGTGGAGCAATGGTGTCTATTGGCTCAGGCTGTTGACGTGGAGGTGAGGGTTGCACGGGAGATTGAGTTTGCATCGTTGAAGCAGCGATATGTTGGCCTGTTTGTTGTGATGGATCTGTCAAGATGACATATTGACGGACTACTTGAGGGGCTGGTGGTGTTTGCGGCCTCGATCTCTTCAGACTGAAAACGCGAAGGAGTCCCCTTTTCTTCCGCTTATCCTCTTTAGGAGGGGAGTTTAACTCGGGCGTCCTAACATGAATACTTTGACTATGCTGAATTAGGGCATCGACGCGTTGTAGAAGATGCCGGTACTCTGGGCGAATGAAGACATCCTCAGGTGGTATCGGTATCGGATTAGGGTCTGTTCGGTACTCAGAGTAAGAAGGCCTAGATGGCGCAGCATGGGTAGGCGATGCAGGCGTGGTTGGGGACGTTATGGGAGTAGTGGAGGTCCGCATCGAAGTGGTATAAGACGATGGAGTGAGAGGGTGACTGCGGCTGGCGTTCCCGCTCCCGCGTGGGGAGGCGCCCGTTTCGTTGATATGGCTTGAAGTTGCGGGCAAGGGCATTGATAATTTGGGCAAGCGCGAAGGCGATGGAGAGGCTTCGTTGATGCTCGGCTCTAATGAACGCGAGTGGTGGAAAGGAGTTTGTGCTCGGGGAACGATGCGTCGCCTAGAACCAGGCACGGGGGAATTCATATTCATCGCTATGGGTTCATTAGGAAGGACACCGTGTTGGCGATAATTCTCTCTAGGAAATTCCAGAGATTCATCGATTTCCGAGACAGAAGATTCTCTTTCTTCCGTAACATGATCTTCGCGCAGACCTTCAGGTTCTGAATTGAGATCATGCTGATCCTCCGTATGTTGCTGCCGATCCTGAACTTCGTGCTGTGCTGCAGAGCGTGGAGATTCACTGTGCCTCTGTGCAGCTTGGGTTTCCATAGGCTGATCTTCTACATAGCTTAAAATTAAGGCGACAGACAATGTTTAGTGCATGTTGTCTTACCGATTGGCTGCCCTGTGTTCCCTAATGTCACTTCAACCATGATCGGGCTCCGTATTCGAGATCTATGCCCTCCTGGAGACCGTGCAGGATCCCGCCCATCTTCTTGGTCTCTTTCAGAAACGACTTCCGCGTCTTGTCGAAGAGTCTGGATGCCCTGCGTCTGAAGATGTGGCTGCGGTGATACCAGTAATTCTGGTATGTAAACGGCAGGCCGTAGCATCTGAGGTCGCGACTTCTTTGATGAATATTGCCCAAATTCACGGGGAATTACAGGCGCGGAGAACTGTGGTTGCAACACTGGGACCACAGGCGGAGGCGCTAACGATGAGAGATGTTCAAATTCTCGAGGAATGACAGGAGTAGAGCTCGGTCCTAGGTTAATATTGTGGCTAGTAGAGCTGTAGAACGCTCCATTATGACTTGGTGTGAATGCCTGATTGGTAGGGCTCTGCCTGTAGTGTGGCGATCCTTGTCCGTGACCATGATTGAACACGGAAACGACATCGTGAGGAGACGAATACCCCCAGGAATCGTAATTTCGCAGAGCCGGTCTCGTACGTCTCTGAGAAGACGGTGAAGCCCCCATCGCGTCTATTGAGGAGCACCGAGCAGACGACACGGTGGGTGTAGCCAACAACTGAAGTTAGAGGGCAACAGTCAGGGCTGTGGATTGATATAGTCGTGGTAGACCCCTTATTTGAATAAATGGATATAAAGAAAGAACAAACTGTATGCAACGAGGCAAGCCACAGCTTTCGGCATGTCTTCGTTCAACAGTGATCGTTCAATCTATAAAGCTCCCCAAATCCGGTCAAAATCCGACCCAACATAACGATCACGAGGCGAGTCACGCGGATACGATGCGACGCGTCAAAGGCCTTACTAGAGAAGGTAGACAGAAAAACCCCTTCTTAGGCAAAGCTGGGTATCAAATGTGTGAGGTATAAGTGCTTCAGGTTTGGAGATCTATACGGTGTTTTTAAATAACGCAGTAATAGCGAATAGCAAGGACTGTTGCATTGGAGGTTCAGACATAGCGCCAACTTTCACGAGCCCAAAGAAGCCATGCTCCTGGATTATTTCTCTCGCGGATGAGTACGCATTTGGCATGATCACGCGAAGAGAGTCGACGAGATAGTTTGCTGCTCCTGCATCGAGAAGGACCTTCCTGTTTGCCGGATTGTTTCGTGCTACTGTGGCGATAAAATGCAGAGAGAATGAGAATTGATAGCGCCACAAAGGATCACTAAGCGATCCAACGCCCAGTTTCCTGATCGACGAATGTTTGTGTCAAAATCGGAGCGTGGAAACGTAGGGGCTTACACTGATTTAGAGAAGCTCAAGAACAACTTGGACAATAGCGTAACTTTCCTACTGTAGGAGCCACGAGCGAGATATACACGAAGGGCTTGATCATGCGTCACTTGAAAGATCAAAGATTTCAATAATTCATCTGGAGGCATTTCTGAGACGCATGGCTGAGCACATATGTCATCTCTGTAAAAACATTTTGTTAACCAGAAATTTCGACGTGAGCGTTATCGCTTACAGAGAAAGTCCGTTGAAAGGAGAAACGTCATCCAGAGCTACATCGGTTTCAGGATCAAGAAGTAAAGCATGCCGTCGGATCTTGAATGGAAAAAACTTGGGCTTATCTCGAGACGTGGGCCACATGGAAGAAATAGGGTGTCTGGCTACAAACCAGCGGAATTCCTGATATCCTGTAATGTCAAGTAGCGACGCGTTGCAAGCGATATACAGGTGATATTCTTCCTTGCATCCTACATCCTTAAAATAAAAATGGTGGTTCAGGGACAAAAGGACGTCCAGAAAGCCGACGTCCAGCACGACACGACACGCCTGTGTGCTGCTTCGAATGATTTTGGACATGAATAATATTAGTCGGAGAACTGGGCATTCTCTTCCTGGCACTTGAGCCTGCGTATATGAACATGAGATGGGGGAAGAAAATAGCCCTCGAAGAGACGGGTTCCTGAATATTTAATTCTCAGTGAAGTCAAGTAAGTACATTGACGTAACACCTACCAGAGGTGAGCAAGCTGAGTAAGAATACCCGAAAGGAGAATGTGCAATTCGACAGGATGCCAACGCGTCAAAGTTCTGATTAATTGACGCGTCTGACCGGCGCCTATCTGCGCCATAATTAGACCTATTGCCTTGCCATTGACATCAACACTGTACATCCCTGGCCTGGATCGATTGATATTACTCGGGTACTTAGGCCGTACGTGGGAGATGATTACTCACCTAGAGAACTCCAGCAGGTCATTGTAAATTTCGTCAATGTGACGAATGCGGAGAGCTTGTTCGTCTGTGTGAGGGAAGGTGTGTACGATGGCTGCCCAGTGTCGAGCTATGACTAGGCGCTCAAAGCCCTTTAAAGTCGCAACACCAAGTGCCTTAACGACTTTCCCGGTGAGTGCGCCTGGGCCTGGGACGGTACTGGTCGACGACCCGGGCGTAGTGTCATACTCCCCAGAAAAATCGATCGACGAAGACGAGGCGTAGGTTAGATTTGAAGGACTAGAGTCGGTTCGTGCCAACGTCATGGTAGTACATGATGAGAAAAGATTGCGGGGGGCTCCACTTAAATGACTCCCAACATACACTGCCTCGACAATGGCAATCAGATGTAGCTTCCAGAAAGTAAATCACCAATACACTGATCACCTCAGCAATACATGCACACATAACGTTCACGCGGTATCGACATGGCATCGTGATGGGGGTTCCAGTGCATGTATATTCAGAAGGAAGTGGTGCGACCCTGGTCCACTAACAAGTCCTAACGCGTCGTAAAAATCATAATGAGGATGCTATAACGCACGATCATGTTCTTATGCTTGCTTCTCCAGCTTCGTAATGCCCTCGTCCGCCCATCGGGAGTGCTCGTCCCCTGTCCGGACTTGCTCAGCCCATGCTACAGCGTCATTCCGTCCCTTCTTGACGTCCACTCCAAACCAGATCACAAGCGATGCGCTGGCGCACAACGCAAAGAGGAAAGGAAAGCCCATCCAGTTGTTGCCAGTATTGTCGATGATGGCTTGGATCACGTTCGGTCCGATCATTGAGGAAGCACGATTGGAGAGCCCAAAGAGGCCGAAGAACTGTACACAGACGCTCAGTTAATCCCGCATGGTGAGTCGATCAGAAAATGTCACACCATGTTGTCGAAGCCTGGAGGAGAGAGCTCGGCCATCATAGTCTGCGAGAACGCGTAGTACGGAGCTTGGAAGAGCCCGAAGACGACGTTGTATGCCCTAAGGGTGCGCATTCTAAGTCTAAATTTCCATCCAAAATTCGAGGCTGCTTACCAAAACTCCCAGACATTATGGAATCTGAAGTTCAAGTTAAAATTATCATGAGCGAAATGAAAATCATACACACCCAAATTTCATCGTCCAGATACCAATCATCCCCCAGAGAGGAATCAAAACAGTCACGACGTTTGTCACAACGAACTAGCAGGGTTGAACAGTTAATAAAGTACGAGTCCAACAGTACAGGAAACTGAATAACCATCGTTTTCGTGCTGAGCTTCCAGTATCTTTGAATATACCAAAATCCGAGCGTAGCCATGGTGGACGTGATCGCCTGCGCAAGACCCAAATATGTATTTTGGAGGAAGCTAAAAGAGAACTTGTCGTTCTGACATATCGAGATGAGAGTTCCGGTGGTATTCAGTCCCTGAAAATTGTGATTTAACATGGAGCTGAAGGGGGGGAATAAATCGAACACACGTCTGCGAGAAGGAAAAAAGAGAATAGGTAGATGAAGGTATAGGGGAGCTTCTTGTACTGTTTGATAGCTTGCCAAATCTAAAGAATGATATTATTGGAGAGCGGGAACGGACGAAGCATGAAGAAAATACCTGCTTCCAACCAATCGTCAAATAGTTCTCGCCTCTGGGAACGGCAGGGCCTGGACGAGGTTGCTGGTAGATAACTGAGGACAAAGTCAGAACAGCCGCTCGAGAATCGTGTCAGAGAGATCTTACACCACCAGATGCCGAGGATCACCCAATACGCATTGGTTCTGTGTAGAAAGTCAGACACCAGAATGAACACATGTGAGGAGGCATACAGGAGCAAGGCGTAGTTGTCGGCCTTGGGGTTATTTTGCAACGGCAGGAGAACAGACAGATTGATGCACAGAGTTCCAATGTAACCAATATTGCTATGAGTCTGTTGACTAGTCAAAAAGAAATGCCAGGTTACTGCCGACACGCAAAACTCACTGTACTTATATTACTGATGCGGTTTTTTTCCATACTCTCCTCCAATTCGTATTCCTCCTTTGTCGATTCTCCAGATTCATACTTTGCCCTGATGGCTCGAGCATGCGCCGTGTTGCGAGCGAGGCGTGGAAAAGCGGCGGCATAGAAAACGAGCGTTGCACCATAACTTATGAAACCAATCATGTAAAGAGCCATTCCTACAGGCCACCGCGAGGGTTCTAGATTGCTTTAGTTTAGACGAACGTATGTTCGAAAATCGTGGGTCTTACTGGTGAGGCTCATAGTGGCGAACTGGGATCCCCAACAGACGACGGTCACAGCAAAAAGCAACCAGCGACCAAAGGTACCGTAGTCTGCTGCTGAACCGATGGTAGTAAAGATCATAGTCATGACCTAAATCAAAGTGAGTGACATGGAGAAATGTTCCAACACGACGCGCACAGCAAAGCTAACTCCGTTCGCGACCAGAACGACGCTAGAAACGGACTTGGTCCCACCAGCCCAGGGAAGTACACATTGGCCCGACGCGTCTGCGGCACTGCATGACGAACCCGGGCCTTTGACTGGGTCGAAGCCAGCTGCAAACGCTAGGGATTGAAAGAGGGTCATCGCGTAGCCATTGGGACCGACACCCTGAGCAATGCATGTCAATCTCTTGGGAGCCAAACGTTAGCTAGATGAGTACATTGTCACCGTTGTAGTACACTGTCAATGTCTTTTAGTTGAAAAATTGTTAATAAAGTTTAAACCATACGGTAGTAACTCCATAACTCTTTCCGGTTAACCACTGGCTCCTCATTCTCGAAAGAAGCGAGTACCTTCGTCGAAGATTGCACTTCTCCGACACCTCCCTTCTCGCTTTCCTCAGGAGTAAGCGACTCGGCAGGCAAATTGCTCGTCGACATGATAGGCGTTGATGCAATCGCCGGGCAAAGTTCACCGAAGAAGAAGCGACTCCTTATGAAGCTTTGGATGGATCCTATCGAGCGGCATTCCGGGTAGACGATAGGGCCAGTGATTGACCATGTGTCGCTAATATAATAGAGAAGTGATTGTAATGTATGGATCAGGTCAAGTGATCAAATTCGCCAACTCTGATTTGTCCATGAGTTGTCTCTTTCCACACCCACACGACCAGTATTCTCACTTGTAGTGTCTATATAACCTATTCTGCTATGCTTACACGCCATTTAGGTCAAGCTTGCATCAAAGGCAATGCTTGAGTCGGTTTTCAGCACCGAGCTTGCTATTCAACTTACCAGTATGCGAACTATTTTTATATTATCCTCTTTGGTTGCCCTCGCTGCCGCCAAGGCCAAGGTTATACAAATAGACACCTCAGGAACGATCCTGGAGCTCTCTGGACAAACCTATTATACGACATTCGATCCCCTGTTGACTGTATACCCATCCAGACGGTCAGGCATCACGGCAGGTCTTGCTCCAGCGACGAGTATACGGTCTCCATACTCTCCCATTACCAAGGCTTTCCTAGAATCGCAGATTGGGACCTATGAAACCGTTGATGACGTGTGGACAGAACACTTCCTGGACTCTCTGTTCATCTCGTACGATGGCCAGGCTACCGGATTCCTTGACGAGGCTGCAGAAGAATGGATCCAATCACACAACTTCTCACATGTGTATCTAGCAGCAAACATTCGTCTGCCCAACCTCAAGAGTCCTCCTGTCTCTCAAATCACCTATGGGCCACCAGCAGGACCATTATTCATCGCATCCTCAGCATCATCTGGTCTCGATATCCGTAACGTCTATCGTCTCCGCAAGGACGAATACGCCAGCTTCCTTTTCGGTTCCATCCCCAGCCCCTCTGGTGGCTGGACTCAGACAAATATCACCCTCGACGACTCGGGTGCACAGTACATACCCGTTCCGTCAAGGGTAGCCCTCCTCGCCAAGTCCCTGCCCTTATCTGGCACCCGTTTTGCGCTCAAAGACATTTTCGATGCGCAAGGTCTTCCCACAGGCGCAGGTTCTCTCGCCTATGCCCGCGTCTACCCATCTCCCAACACCACCGCGCCCTCCATACAGCGACTCCTTGCTCTCGGCGCCACCATGATTGGCAAGACACGGACGTCCCAGTTCGCACACGGCGCTCAGCCTTGGGAGTACGAAGACATCCCGTACTCCTGGAACCCGCGAGCGGATGGACACCTCACGGCGTCGGCGTCGAGCTCGGGGAGCGCATGTGCCATAGCGGCGTACGATTGGCTGGAGTTTACGGTTGGGAGTGATACTAGGGGAAGTGTAAGGAAGCCTGCTGCGTTTGTGGGCGCGTATGGTATACGACCGAGTCATGGGAGCCTAGACCTCACGGGTGTAGTGCCCTTGTCAGAGGAGATGGATACTGCGGGATTCTTCGCTCGAGATCCTCGTTTGTTTGCTGAACTTGGCAAGTTATGGTATGCATCTCCGTGATCTAGTTCACACTGAGCTCTGACATATGTTCAGGTATGAACATTCCCCCGTCCGAATCAAACGACAGAACATCAGGTTCCCAAAGAAGTTGCTCTACCCAATTGAGCATTTCCCCGTCAAGAATCCAGCCGCACAAGCCCTTTACGACGGCTTTGTTTCTGCCCTCGAGAAGCACCTCAAGGTCACCAAAGTCCCGCTGAACTTTACCACTTCCTTGCTCGAGCACTTGCCCAATAGTGACTTTGCAGAATTCCAGCTGGCCTCCAACACACTTGCCGAGTATCGCTCGTGGGTCTCCGTCGCGCGTCCCCTCATCGACGCACATGAGAAACTTTTCAACACCACCCCGACCTTTGATCCACGCCCACGGCAGATGTTCGCCCTCGGAGCAACACACACCGAGGACGATTTCACCTCGGCTGTGCGCCTGAGACACGCGTTCCGTGACTCGGTCAATGCAGAGCTGCTGAGGGCAGATACCAAGTCCTGCTCGGACACATTGTTGATGTATGATGCGGGGACGGGCGGGCAGCCGTCGTATCGAGTCGAGGAGTACAATTCCATGGACGGAGCGGTTCAAGCTCTGCTCACGGGTCCCATCGGCAAATCCAAGCCATCGGATTATTTCACATTCGTTGCGTCGATGGCGGGGCTCCCCGAAGTTACCATACCGATAGGCCAGGTGGGGTATTATAGTCAGATTAGTCGTGAGTGGGAGATGCTCCCTGTTGCTGTGCAGTTAGTGGCGCATCGGGGATGCGATGATATGTTGTTTGAATTGGTGAAGAAACTAGCGGCGGCGGGGGTTTTGAGCTCTACCAAGACGGGAAAGTACACATTTTGAATATATTTTGTTGCCTACTAGTAGACGATTTCATATCAATACAGAGGAGTGTTACATGGTATAACTTGTATACCCTAAGGCAGACTGCGACCAGAGTTAATTACGTTCGCGACCTGGCTAGTGTTCGGTCTGTTGAAGGACATTGCCTTGAACGCAGAATGCGCGAACAGCCTCCCAACGTACGCCTCGGTCTTTGGACTGGAGGGCAGCGAGAAGCCCCTGTAATGCTTCAACACGTTACTAGCCCTGAAGGCCCTCAGTCAAAATCGGCTCGAAGTAAATCGAGTTAAACCAAAGATGATCAAATTTCGAGGACATCCTCGATTTAGAGCCAGGCTAATAGAAAAATGACACCTTTAACTTACCCATACCTGTGCCCATTAGGGAAAACTAAAGCTGAGCATCAGAAGATTACCGATTAAGAGCAGAGACAAAACTTACAAAAGGCAAGGCATGTCATAATGTTAACCAATGTTAAGAATGTAACTTTTTTGGTACAAACGCTACAGCCAACAAAGGTATGATTTCATCCCTTCCTAACCTCGACGTCGTCCCAGTCCTTCATGATGAGGTCGGATCTATAAAAAGTTGGCACTGCTCCTGTACTGAGAAGGAGTAAGGAATGATCAGACTGCAGATGAGAGTAGCATTTATACCTCTCTTGTAGCGCAAGAAGAGCTTGATCCACGGTCGCATCTGCAGAATCAAGATCACCATCCTTGCGCTGGGCCTCAGCCTCCCTAAATGCTGCCAACGCACGGTCAGCCGACTGACGCGCCCAATTCCATCCATCTAAACTAGGTCTCTTCGAACCTTGCTTCTTCCCCTTTTCTTCCAATTGAACGTGATACGCCTTCAAGCCTGCGATATATGCGCTCAGCATTATATCAAATATTGTCTCGCATGCGCAACGAAGCTGGAGAATGAAAGGAAGAGTAGTCATCATGGACGAATAGTCGGGTACTTTCAGGCCACGCCGGAGGTAAACCGGATCTCCTAAAAAACAACCGCGGATAAAAGATGGATTTGGGTTTCTTTCGAACTTGAAAAATTCGTAAGTCAAGCCATCCGTAAAAATGCAGTGAATAGGTAGAAAAAAAATTCTGGGTGGAGTTCTCGAGGTCACAGCCTGTGCACCCAGGTCAGGAGCAGAAAATGTAAGCCAGAGACGCATGAGGCTTACCATCACATTCAGCTATAACCTGAGCAATAATCTTCAAACGTTCGTCATCATTTCCCACCTTGAGCTTCATCTCAATACAGAGAACCGCGACAGCGCCAAAAGTTTTGAAGAAGTACTCGATACGACCCTGTGTACCAATACGACCATCGATCATAGTCTCTGGTTTATTCCTTAGCATGAAGCTGAACTGCTTAACCAGGTGGTTGAAAATCTGATGGCTGCGGTGAACTTTCGAGGGCGCGAGAGAATTAGATTATTCGCACTGGAGAAAAGAACCTCGATCTCGCCTGGAGGGGCGCCGTACTGCATTAACATGATATCCAAGTCAACTACGATCGACTTGAAAATATGTGTGGGAATCCGAGAACGGTGAATCTCAAAGGTCCCAATGTCGTTCAGCTCCTTGTACGGAAGAAGTCCTACGAGAGGAGCGGCCTGAGCATATGTGACTTTGGAGAAGCTACTAGCTATGTTAATTTCTTAGCACAGCCAGACTCCAGGACGGAATAGGGACACTGACCTAGGCCTGAATCATCATCTATGAACATGGCAGGATCGAGACTGAACTGTCTTATGAGCTGGCGTATAGCGGCCGAAGCGGCCCCTGGTGTATCTGGAGGGTCTGAGGAGTGACTCCGTGGTCTCTTGGATGTCATGGTTTGGCCGCAAAGAGTGGGGGCGGAAGCGAGACTCCGTCCAATGATTTCACATTCGTTGCGTCGACGGCGGGGCTCCCTGAAGTCACCTATATACTGATATATAAGCCAGGTGGGGTATTATAGTCAGATTAGCCTGGAGTGGCAGATGCTCCCTGGGTGATATGTTTGAGTTGAAGAAACTGCAGATGACGTCAATGATCCCATTGACGTCATCTGAGTGCCACTCGGTCGGTGCCAGGCTTTGTCAAAGGACTCTTTGTATGTACTACACTATATATTACATGGACAATTCGTACATAGAACCCTCAGTCTCTTATACCGGACTAAGGGTGAGTTTCTTATATATTAATGTACTATAGACTTCGAATACTTGAATATATTTCGTTGCCTACTAGTACACGATTTCGTACAAATACAGAGGAATGTTACATAGGGTATAACTTGCTAAGGCAGACCACGACCAGAGTTAATTGCATTCGCGACCTGGCTAGTGTTCGGTCTGTTGAAGGCATACCTGAGAAACACGTTAGTGGATACTAGAATAGTATAAGGAAGCCGCTACCGCTCGTAGCTATCCAGGTACAACTCCTCAGTGCTGCACGTTGCCTTGAACGCAGGATGCGCGAACAGCCTCCTAACGTACGCCTCGGTCTTTGGACCAGAGGGCAGCGAGAAGCCCCTGTAATGCTTCAACACGTTACTAGCCCTGAAGATCCCTGCAAGCAAGATAAGCGCCCATCGAGAACTGCTCCTGAATCCAGGATCCACTTACAGGGTCCAGCCATAACATCAGCCCACCCTAGATCCCCACCAGCAACCCACAAGCCCAACCCACGCCTCAATGCCATCTCCTCGCCTTCCCCAGCAGCCCCACCCCCACCGAGGACCTCACGTTCCGCGCGCTCAAACAGCGCGATGAGCCCCTCGATGGCAGCAAGGAGATCCTTTCCGCCCTCGATCTGCGCTGAGGCGTCTTGGGCTTGGAGGAAGCGGTAGAATGCGGGAACGAGGTGGCGATTGATGTGGTCGGATTGGAGACGGATGAGGGCACGCGCGTCTGTAATCGTTCGTTAGATGTATATGAGACTAGGGGGTACGCTAAGGGCGAACAAGGATCATTGGGAGGTGGGAGGAGGCTTCGTTTGGTGCTTTTGGCTGCGAGGCTGTTCGAGTCACTCCTCAGAAGAGATTATAATACAAGAACGGATCGGAACACTGTACTCTTCAAGGTACTCTAAGATGACCGTGCTTTCGTTCAACGCGCGGGGTGGGTTGTAATTGTGCAGCTTCAGCCCAGGAACGAGGCCTTTGGGTGAAACTTCGAGCAGATCTTGGGGTTTCTTATATGGGTCCACTTCATCTGTGTGAAGGAAGTTGCTAGTCAGGGACTGACAACAAGTGTAAGTTCGCCTGAAGCTTTACAGTACTAGAGATGCGTGATTTAACAACAGTCGAAGGGCTAGGAGGTAGTATGTGATATGTACCTTGTACGGAACGCCGAGAAACTCAAACGCGACCCAGACACGCTGCACGAATGGACAAAAGCAGCTGCCAAAAAGTGTAATGTCCTCTTGCGCTTGATGATTCTTGACCGTCTCCAGAGCGAGCCCTGTGCATTCGTTGTGATAGCGTTTTCCAGAGTCCTTCATGGTGATGATGACGGAGGAGTCTAAGAGCTTCGGTGCCTAACTAGGTTTTCGCCCTGTGGGAATGGCTTCATCATCAACCGTGACCATATCAAATCATGTAAGTATTGCAAGATGTTATTGAATAGAAGATTTGTAGTATACAGTTGTATGCGAGAAAAGAGCAGATAAGGAACGTGGATGCGAGTATTAGTGTGCAATAACTGAAAGGAAGGAGTGTGAGCGCTCGAAGGCGAGATAAGGAATGCAAGTGATAGATAATGACAACAGTCAGTACGCCAACCAGTGGAGAAATAGATAGAGTACAATGTCTGAATAGATAGGGGAAATAAAGACATACACGCCGGAATGATGCTTCCTAAGCACCAGCAGTCCAGCCAGTCGCGCGTTCCGCGTCAACACTGGAGTCTACGACTTCCACAAGTTCCTTGGCCTTTCCTTTGGCCTTGATGCGAGACTTGGAAGAAGCGCTTGAGTCCTTTCTCGTCCTCTCAGGTGACGAGGTGGCCTTCACAGACGAGGCCGAATCTTTGCGCGAGCGCACAGGGGACGCAGAAGACTGTATCACGACATGTGCCGTGGATTTGGACGGCCGCTGGGGGGATGAGGGCCGCGAGACAAAGGGAGGGGCAAGAACGAGGGGACTGCTCGTCTTTGGTGCCGTCGATGGCTTGGCGCGGGATTTGGGCTTGGGCTTGGGCTTGGGTTTCGGAGATGGGGGTGTGGGCGCGGACGCGGACGCGGCAGGCGCGTCGTCAATGTCCATTTGGTTGGACTCGGGCTCGGGTTTAGGAACAGTGGGAGGAGCACGGGTACGGGGTTTTTTGCGTTGGCCGTTGGAAGAGCGTGGTGATGTCGATGTGGACGACGTGGATGATTGTTCGCCTTCGTCTTCTTCGCCGTCGTCCACTACTGGACGAGCTCGCTTTCTCGTCGTCCGAGAACGCGGTGGCATCCCACAACGGAGACGCTCGCATGAAGTGAGCTTGTCGTCGTGCATCGTGGAGTCTGCACGGAACCGAGCACGCTTGGAATCCGTCTGGAAGGAAATTAGATAAGATTAGAAACAAAGAAAGTGAGAACTCGCCGTGTGCTTTCCCTCGTAACACCAGCCGTCTGGTGGTCCCATATCACCGTCTCCTTCGACTGTCTTGCCACAACAACCCCAGAGGGTTTCATACAGAGTTCCCTTGCCTTTGGCTTTAGAAGACACGCGTTCTACCTCGGCACTCTCATCATCGTGAGCGACTAGACAGCTTCTATCTGTGTTTTCGATGTCAAAGTACGCTTTATGACAGCGTACGCAATGAAGTTGGGGAGGCGGTTCGAGCTGGGAGAAAAAAGCGGAAAGATGGATAAGTGTTTCAGGATCGAGAGACTTGGACGGATGTAATCGGGAAAGTGCGTATGAATGAAATATTTGAGGAGGAATAGACTGTATTAGAGCATGAAGATGAGCTGGCTGAGGTGTTTCTGGGGGTGGTGAGGGCGTCAAAGGAGGTTCTCTCGATGGAGAATTCTGCTTGTCGACGACGGATGGCGACGGAGTCCTTAGCTGTGCTGGAGCAGCGTCGGCCTTGGATTCTGTCGCAGAGTCTCGTTTTCGAGAGAAAAGACCGAAAACCATTGATAAGTAAGTAGCAGCCAAAAAGTTGAAAGTGAACAGCTGAAGAGAGAGAGGTCGCCTCGTTTAGTTATACCAATTTGATGGAATCCCACGCTCTGCCCATGCCCTTCTCACATGCATCAAACGCGTCCACAACGCGTCCATGAAACGCGAATTCTTATTCTCGCGTATTTATGACAATACTATACGAATCTTAGCAGCTCAAGTATATAGTGTGGCTCAAAAGGCGATTGTTTAATTCAGTGTAATATAAACTCCGATTCCAATGCCGATATAAACAGGCTCATTCTCTATCTATACCTCCAATGTCGACACCGCCTGAAGCAATGGCTATATGTTTAGCCGCCTTTTCTATCTTGTTCTTCATCGGCGTGGGCGCAGTTTTAACAATCTGCTTGCCTCGGCCTCAACCCTGGCATAGGCAAAGATTTTCAAAACCCACGCCATGTCCTGCCTCACGCGATAGAGAACACTGCTATTTCTCTGAACGATTTCTGTACTCTGAACGATTTCTGTACTCTGAACGATTTCTGTACTCTGCCCTGCTGAGCCTCAATGGGTTCAGCGTCTTCAAGTTCGCTGTTGATCTTGTGCGTGTCAGTTTCAGCATTTCAGCCTCTGCTACTCTCGCCATCTTCCGCGACTGTTTCCGGGCTTGCTATCAAGTCTTTGCACGAACGATTGAAGTCATACAACGAGAATTGACGGTTTTCGTTATCCTCCTTATCTGGATTGGCCTTCTTTGCGTTTGCCGCTGGTATCGCACGCGCAGGATTTCCAAGCTCGACGCCGACAACAAGGATGCAACGGAAAACGGCAATGCACAATCTACTCATGTATTGTGGAAAACTACTGAGAGACTATTTGCGTTGGACCGTCTGGAAGACTTCATCCTCCTTGTCTTCTGGAGCGCACGCTACATAGCTCCCTTGCACTTCACTACCAGGTTCAAAGCACTCCTGGGATATATGGCCGTTATCCGCATCGTGTTCTTCCAATTCACTCCTCGTCCTACGGAACAACTGCCGGAACTGCAACATGCCCCCAAACCGTCTGCTGTTGGGACGACTCCGCGTAGTGGATCCTGGCAGCATATGAACGATCTGATCAACAAATGGAAAACGTTGCCCGTTGACATGACAGAACGGTATCGACGCATACAGATTTCTTGCCGTTTCGTGGAGGCTTGGAACAAGGCGAACAAGACAGCGCTCAAGTTGCAGGAGGACTTGCAGCTCAAAAAGTCGATAAGTCTACGCGGTAACCTCACGACTGAGAACGATATCGAGGACTTCCTAAAGATGTCGACCCAAGCTCTTCAAGGAATACTTCTTAGATCTCGCCTATTCGCAGAAGTTCCCAAGGTCGGTTTACTTGGGAAACGCCGTCGTACTGTTGACGTGATAGCAAGATGGCTCCTTCTCTCGGATGATACCGCAGAGTCTAAACGTCGCCGCCTAGTCCTGGACGAAGCTCTTGCTGTTTGGGAGACTGTACTCGTGCCTGGGCTGCCCAATATAGCCACTATAGAGCAAGCAGCGATCATCAGGATACTACGGGGTCGCTTCTCCTGCACCAGTTCTACCCCTGCTACGTTCGAAAAACTCCTTGCTACCTCTGTCAGAGTTATGAAGGGATTACGGTTACAGCTTCATCGTATTCGTGAGGCCATGCAACGAATTAGGGAGCAGCGCCAGCGCCGCGGGATGCAGCCACCACTCCAGCGCCCACCCAAGCCACGTTGGGTTTTCCCGCGAAATCCTATGATCTATCCCGCGACCATCTTCATTATACATGTCCGTCCTCTCGACCACATCGACCCTGATGGCCGTTCGTCGTTACATGGCCGCAACTAGAGTTCGCTATAGATTCACACTACTATTATTACATACTATAGCTGTTGATCAGCCTAAGTCCTTATAATTGATTTGTTCGAGATATCAGCTGCCCTAGTCTGGAGTCAGCGGCGGCTTCTCGCACAGTCTG
>JABAJS010000234.1:0-10478 GCA_018221635.1 Tephrocybe sp. 10521TJB
AAGGAAAAGGAAAAGGAAAAGGAAAAGGAAAAGGAAAAGGAAAAGGAAAAGGAAAAGGAAAAGGAAAAGGAAAAGGAGACGACAAAAACAAAAGCAGCAGTAGCAGCATCAGCTAAGAAGACGAGGGCGGGAAGGAGAGAAGAAGATGATAGCGATAACGACGACACCAGAACATCAGACATTCAGAATGCAGAGGATGGGAGATGCTACCTCGAGACGAAGCTCCTACTTGTGCCAGACGGTTGCCTTTTAACGCATGGACAAGTATCAGGTGCATTATTCCAAATCTCTCGCTTACAAGGCATGCCACTACAGGGGGCTAACGCGATCCGCTCCATCGCATTCCTGATCGAGGAAATGGAACTCGATGTGGTAGAAAGAGAAGTTACGGCAACGGTGAACGTTCACTTAGATGAAGCAGTCTCGGCCTTTCGTTCACTCACAAAATCCCTAACAGAGGGAATAAAGGAAAAGATATCAGAACTAACGGAAAGGCAGAACTCTACCAAGGCCGAGATACAGGGGGCTATCCGAGAAATGAAGGAGGTTGCAGATAAAGGACCAGCAGCACCTCCCGACTCATACAAGGCAGCGTTGCTGGCAGCCCTACCCTCGGTAGTGGCGGCGTCGACACCAACACCCACGGTAGACCCCAAGATCAAAGCCAGGGAAGGGATTCGAGCTCGTCAATTCGTATTCCCGATGGAGAATCGAGCCGACGATTTTCGACAAATGACATCAGAAGGGATACAAAGAACCATCGACAATGCTCTAGGGGAAGGCCACAAAGTTGCGATAGCGATGCGACTGCGAAATGGGGACATGCTCATGGAGATGGGTTCAGACAAGGGGGCCGAATGGCTTAGGGACGACACCAATGCAAGGGCCTTCAAGTCCATGCTAGGTATCAAAGGGGCCTCCAAACCCCGTCCCTATAATGTCATCATACATTTTGTGCCTGTAACCTTCAAACCAGATGACAGCTCCCACATGGAGGAATTCCTGGAGGCCAATAACCTCGAAAGGAACGATGTGATCAGAGCTCGATGGGTCAAACCTATATATAGAAGGGAACCCCGTCAAACAACTGTGCACCTCATCATCTCGTACGCTAACAAAGACAAGGCAAACGACGCTATCAGCAGAAGACTGACAATCTGCAACAAGCGAGTTACAACCAAACGATGCAAAAGGGAACCGATCCGCTGCAATCGATGCCAATGTTGGGACCATGTGGCGGTGGAATGTATACTGAAGACAGACAAATGTGGTACCTGTGGGGAGGGCCACTCCACTCGCGACTGCACAGAAGGGAAGGAAGGGAAGAAATGGTGCACATCGTGTGAGTCGAATGATCACGCTAGCTGGGACAGACACTGCCCCACATTCACTAGAAAATGCGAAACCTTCGACCACAACAACCCCGACAACCTACTGCCGTACTTCCCTTCGACAGAAAGCTACACATGGGAATCAACACCGCTGTCACACGATGGTCCAAGGATGGCGAGATGGGATGAGTTGAGAAGCGGGCGCCCGCTGGGGTCTCAAAGGATGATCCAAAGTCAACTTTCTTTCAAACCTAGGCCAAAGCACAGCACAGGTTCTCAACAACCCCAGCTCATGAACAGCAAACCACTTCAACACGCGACATGGGACAGACTGGAGCCACTACAAGACGAGACGAGGATGATGGACGGTACACAGCCTACCCAGTCTTCAAGGCTGAGGGAGGAAACCCCTCTATC
Source organism: Tephrocybe sp. 10521TJB (assembly GCA_018221635.1). Lineage (NCBI taxonomy): Eukaryota > Fungi > Basidiomycota > Agaricomycetes > Agaricales > Lyophyllaceae > Tephrocybe > Tephrocybe sp. 10521TJB. The sequence goes on from JABAJS010000234.1 coordinate 1,749, forward strand.
GTTTCCTGGCTCGTCGCTGTCTCAGGTGTCAACATCCCTGAACTCCAGTAACAATGGCGACCAACCTCCAGCACCTTCTCAATGAACAACAACCTCGATAATGAATACAAGCGACTACGTATATACCAAATCAACCTCGGAAAATCGCTAGAAGCCCAACACGACATGGTAAACAGGGGGCTGGAGAAAGACTATGACCTAGTTCTCATACAGGAGCCGTATGTCTCTCCCTTCCTTCACTGTCCTACTTCCTTCCACTTCAGACCTGTCTTCCCGGCATCGAGAAGAGACAGAGGTGGGGGCGATGAGATCAGTCATTTGGGTCAACAACGCACTAGATACATCAACGTGGCAGGAACTACGCATCACAGATAACAACAACATTATGGCTGTCCAGATCAGGGCTGGGCCCTCACGATACACCATATTCAACATTTACAACGACTGCAAGCACTCGAAAACACTCAGAAAATTAGAAGAATACATCGAACAAAACTGACACAAAGTAGCCGCAGATGAAGACCACCATATGATATGGTGTGGAGATTTCAACAGACATCACCCACTATGGGACCGTGACGAAGACGATCGCCTATTCACCACCAAGGCACTCAACGAAGCGGGGGACTTAATATCGGCAGTAGCAGATTGGGATATGGTGATGGCACTGCCAAAGGGTCTACCGACCCTCATACACAAGGTGACAAAGTTATACTCCCGTCCGGACAATGTTTTCTGCTCGAGTGTCACTCTAGATCTGGTAACAAGATGTGACGTGGACGACGCATCCCAGCCGGCAAACACAGACCACCTGCCAATCGTTACAGTGATAGATGTCCCACTCTCAAGAAAACCCCCGACAGAGTCATACAACTTCCGCAGCACTGACTGGAAGGCATTCTTAAAGGATCTTGAGGAACGCATAACTACCGGTACCCTTCCGCCCCCACAAGAGCTCAAAACAGAAGACGAGATAATCAAAGCAGTAGATGACCTAACTGTGCTCCTCCAGAACACTATTGAATCATCGGTGAAAAAGAACAAACCACGTCCACACTCGAAACGATGGTGGAACGGAGAACTGGACACACTAAAGAAGGGGCTCTACAAGCTAAGTGACCTGGTCAAAAAGTACAGAGCCATACTTGATCACCCTGTACACGACGAGTATAGGAGGAAGCGGAACGAGTATGCCAGAGAAATCAAGCGCGCGAAGCTACAACATTGGATTGACTTTCTGGAAAACGCAGTCGAACAAGACATATGGACAGCCAACAACTATGTCAAATCCCCCCCCAAAGATGGCGGAAACCCTCGTATCCCTACGCTAAAATCAAAGACAGCTGGAGGAGCAATGAGGGAGGTCACAACCAATGAGGGCAAAGCAGATGTGCTCGCGCAGGCATTCTTCCCGAAGAAACCTACACAGTCATCAGTACCAGAGGACTATGTATACCCCGATGCACTAGATACACCACCACCCATCTCGGAGGCCCAGATCAGACGCCACGTAAAACGACTCTCACCGTACAAGGCTCCAGGAATAGATGGCATCCTGAATGTGGTCCTACAAAAGGCAATCGACTACATAGCTGAGTACCTTCTTTACATATTCCGTGCGATCATAGCACTTGGAGTATATCATCAGGGATGGCGAGACTTCACAACAGTGGTCCTACGAAAGCCCGGCAAGCCGGACTATGAGGTAGCTAAGGCCTATCGCCCCATAGCCCTAATCAACACAATGGCAAAACTCCTCACAGCCATAGTCACAGAAGATATCTCACGTATGGTGGAGAAGCATCACTTACTGCCAGAAAACCACTTTGGCGGTCGACCCCTACGCACTACCACAGATGCGGTACACCTTATGGTGGATCACATCAAGTCTGCATGGAGAAATGACAAGGTGGCCTCGGTTCTATTCCTGGATGTAGAGGGAGCATTCCCGAATGCAGTGACAGACCGTCTCATCCACAACCTGCGAAAGAGGGGGATCCCGATTGTTTATATCAACTTCATCAAAACTATTCTAGACGGCCGACGCACCTGTCTCAAATTCGACGACTTCGTCTCAGCATTTATCAACATATTCAATGGGATAGGGCAAGGTGACCCCATCTCAATGCTACTATACATAATTTACAATGCAGAACTACTCGAAATCTGCAACAGCAACGATGAAGATGTCATAGGATACGTGGACGATGGGGCGCTTATAGCAATCGGGGACAACTTTCATCAAACGACCCGAAAGCTCAAAGATATGATGGACAGGGAAGGTGGAGGCTTTGAATGGAGCGAGAACCACAACTCCAACTTCGAGCTTACTAAGCTCGAAGTTGGAGTTGTGGTTCTCGCTCCAACTTCGAGCTTAGTAAGCTGGCAGTGATGCACTGCACACAGAAGCGGAGATGGGACAAACACTCAGGCCGTATGCGGCCCCTACCTCGACCAACACTGACCCTACGCGGCACCAAAGTCAATGAAGTTACAAGCTACAAGTACCTAGGGATTCATATCGACTCAGAGTTACGATGGAACAAGCATGCACACGAAGCTATCGCCCGGGCAACTAAATACCTTCTAGCATTCAGACGTCTCACCAAGCCATCCACCGGTATATCCTCAAAACTAATGCGTCGACTTTATGTGGCAGTTGCGATCCCAAAGCTGTCATATGGAGTGGATGTATGGTACACCCCCCCCTATATTCCACAAGGGAAAAAGAGGAAATCTGGATCGGTAGGACTGCTAGCAAAGATGGTTACAGTCCAACGTATTGCCACGCTAGCTATCACCGGAGCGCTACGCACGTCCCCCACTGACCTTTTAGATGCTCATGCAGGAGTTTTGCCCATAGATCTAGCACTGGACAAAATGTGCCACAGAGCAATAGTACGATTATGTACCCTACCAGATACTAACCCACTATCGAGGGTGATTCGCCGTTGTCAACAGGAAGGGACAGTCAAACATCCAACATCACTCCATATCTTACTAGATAGGTATGGAATCCAACTGGACATGACCGAGAGGATTCAACCAGTAACACGCCCATCCAATTACACGCCAGCATTTGGAACGGAGATCGCTGAAAACAGAAATCAATCAATGCTGGATGAAATGGTGAGTGACCCCGATATCCGCATCTACACTGACGGCTCTGGTTACAAGGGTGGTACTGGAGCAGCGGCGGTTCTATACCGCAAGGGCCGATCCCAGCCCTCACGTGTCCTTAGATTCCACCTAGGCCCTGAATCAAAACATACCACCTACGAAGCTGAAGCAGTCGGGTCGATATTAGCAGGTTGGCTGCTCCAAAATGAACATGCAGTGAACCTAGGCTCCGTCATGGTGTTCACTGACAGCCAGGCTTTCATCAAAGCAACAGGCTCACTCACAGCAAAACCAGGACAATACTTAATGGAGGAGTTTCTTAAACTCACCAAAAGCATGGGGTCAAGGCAGATTCCTTCGACGGCTAGGCAGCACAAATTTCAACTGCAATGGATATCGGCCCACAGCGGAGTAGACGGAAACGAGTTAGTTGACAAAGAGGCCAAAGAGGCAGCTAAAGGTAAATCCTCCCCACCTGCTGCTTTACCGCCAATACTGCGAGGTGCCCTCCCCCACAGCGCAACAGCACTAAAACAGGAATTCCTTGTACAACTGAAAAGAAATTGGCAAGAGGAATGGAGGAAATCACCACGACACCAAAGAATGCACACCCTCGACAAAGACTTCCCATTCAACAAATTTCGAAAGACAACAGAGGCACTCCCAAGAAGTGCAGCGAGCATCCTGGTGCAGCTTCGAATTGGCCACATACCCCTCAACTACTATCTACACAGATTTGGACGATCCAGATCACCCAACTGCCGTATGTGCTTCGAGATTTCAGGTGCCAATGTGAAGGAAACAACAATGCACTATATATTCGAATGTCCAGCATACGAGGAGGAAAGATTTCGATTCGATCGCGAACTAGGACGAAAAGCACGCGACATGAACCACATCCTCAATGACAAGCAGGCGATTGACCACCTAATAAAATATACTGAGGCAACGGGCCGCTTCCGTGGCAACTAAGGAAGATCATACGAACAGGGCGAAACGAAGGCAACATCAACCACACACATCATGCTAATACCAACACCGACTTACGAGGGTGTATGGAGAAGATGGGGCTAAACATGGGCGGGGGTCACGACGCCCTAACTAACACTAACTCTATTTGTTCCAGATACACTACAAACATACTCGTATCAGCCACTAAGACCCGAGAGGGTCGACGTGGCCGGTACTTAAGGGAAAACGAGGGATACGACAAGTAAAGACTCAACCGTGCGAGGAAGTACGAAACCAATTGCCATGCAAGGCATGTCTCGAAAAACGGCGTTTCTGTGCCGGGCCCAAGGGGGATGTCACCAAGGGTGAGCCGTCTAGGGTGCATGAGAGGATGCAGGCAAGTTGGCGGGCACTGGGGGCCCGTACATAGGACAGTCAAGTCCCCCATAGAGCGTAGCTTTAGAGGACAATAATACCACAAAAAAAAAAAAAAAAAAAAAAAAATATGCAGGATTGGGGGTTGACATCTACATCCTCGGTTAGTGGTTATTGCTCTTAACTAAAATTATTCCTGCTCTTGATATGCTTACAGTTTGTTTTAGATACTGGTTAGTCACTCGTTAACAGATATTAGTCAAAGTCGATTTTCATCTTACACTTGCATACCTGCACAAGGTGTATACACGGAACATGTGAGGGCTTTCAATACGTATGTGACTTAGAAATGTGTGACGACAAAGATATAGACCGACTTTGAAGGTCGCGCGTCATGGGGTAAGACTGTTATCAAAGGAGGGACAGATACAGATAAAAACGGACATGGAACTCATTGCGCGTAAGCCAATTTTATATATAACGAATTCCGTTTCCCTCTGACCGATAGAACGGGTTTTTAGGGCAATAGCGGCGGGCAAGAAGTACGGGGTTGCAAAGAAGGCCCGCGTCATCGCGGTCAAGGCATTTGACGATAATGGGTGAGCATCAGATCGTTTTTTCATATGATGGACCCTCATATGGATATTAAATAGATTGTCAAGTATGCGTAAAGTGTAAATTTATTGCATTCCTGGCCAATTTGCTCATCTAATTCGCATGTGCTTAGAATAAACGGGGTGGATTTCGTTCGCAGTAACCAACACGCGCTGGGGCATCATTCTGTTGTTTCTATGTCCTTCACCATGCCAGCTGACGACGTTGTGGACGACGCGATTAAAAAGGTATGTCCATCTCCTTAAAATCACTCTCCACTGACATTCGAGATTGATAAAAAAAAATATAGCTTATTGCTCTTGGAATTCATGTTGTTGCAAGTATGAGTCTCAACTTCTCTCATATATTATTGATGGGAAACTTAGGCCGCTGCTGGCAATAGCAACATGGACGCTAGTTCAAGATCTCCCGCACGAATTCCTGAGATAATAACTGTCGGGGCTAGCAACATTGAAGATAAGCGTTGGCAGAAGTCCAACTTTGGCCCAGTTGTCGATATCTTTGCTCCTGGAGAGAACATTTTGAGCGCCGGGATTGAGAGCCCTGAGGTAGGTCCTATCACAATGACTTCATTTTCAGAAACTAAACCCGTCATTCTTCGAACCGTTAGGCAGCGCTTATATTATCTGGCACCTCCATGGTCCGTATTTGCTTGCCTTATAGACCTGCTGATCAGGACTCCCTCCAACTTTTCAGGCTACGCCACACGTCGCAGGATTAATTGCTTGTCTTATCTCCCGGTCGGGGAATATTTCACCTGCTGACATGGCCAAGAGGCTGATTGGAATGGCACACAAAAATATTCTCTCTGACATCCGTAGGCCAACTTTTAGCGCCATATTTCCCCACCGCTCACTTTTACTAGCGAAGGGTACCCCTAACAGGCTTGCTCATATAAAAGATTCAGGACGATAATCACATGCATAATGAGTATGCAGTACTCAAATGGTTATTGACAGCGTGATTTCATGGTTGATCATTTTTGCGGATTGGTTACGATTCCAAGAGGTAAGAAAGCGGCCTGTCTGCATACATCAAGACATGTATCGTATCCCGCAGCCATTCACATTGATGCTGGATTCCATGATTCTGTATTTTACCTCTTCAAATGCCTCACCGAGTTGAAGAGTCTGTATAGTATGTGGCCTATCACAACTGATAATCACAAAATTTTAGTCTCCATGCCCTAGCAATCTGTGCAGATCTATGGCAAATCAACAGTCATGCAATATTAATCATAGTCTGTTACTCCACCAAGGAACTGAAGTTGATGGCAGGTATCTCTGTCCCAGTCGATATCACCCTCTATGCTTTGCGACGCATGCGCTGATCATCGTGACATAGAATGAACCAGAGGGCCCCTAAAAGTGAACGAAGACTTTGCTGAGGTTCTTGAAGATATAACGGAAATGTAGTTGTGTTTAAACATTCAAGTGTTTAAACATTCAAGTGTTTAAACATTCAAGTGTTTAAACATTCAAGTGTTTAAACATTCAAGTGTTTAAACATTCAAGTGTTTAAACAACGAGGGGTTAAACACATACTATGTTTAAACATTTTAAATTTAATGTACAGTGCCAGCAGTGTTCAGCTGTGTTTAAAACTCGTCTAGAGGGTTTAAACACACGTATCATCTAATATAACAGATGTTTAAAACGAATCGAAGAATTGTCACACGGAAAGAGGCTGGCCTGTGAAAATTGTTGCCGAAGGTTACAGTAATCGCATTAATCACAACTGACTCCTAAGAGAGCGAATATTGGGCAGAGGAGCTGCTTATCACATCCACAAAGGAATTACAAACGAATCTATACATTACAATTAGAAATAGTTATGCTTGTATTGCAGTAAATGACTCTATCTGCGATGAGATCAAATCAGGTCTAGGAATAATGAAAGAAAGCAATGTAGGATAAGGATAGTGTTGAATGTGTACGCAAATGTTTTTCCGAGAACCACGTCGAACTCAGACTTCAGCAGAAGCCCATACAGAGTCATGCACCGTTTTATTTCGTAATTCACATCTATGGAGGAGTTCCAATCCGATGTGTTCAGCAGGTGTAGGAACCAGCGAATTCGATGGCCTTGGCTTGATGATCTTCTGAGCCCGAGGTGCGACTTGCTTCGAAACATCGGTAGCCCATCGAGAATCACGAACCATTTTATTTTGAAGTTCGCATCGACGAAGAAGGTCCAACCAGAGCGATTGAGCAGGGGCAAGAACCAATGAATTCAATGGCCTGGGTTTTGCGATCTTCCGAGCACGAGGATCGGTGGAAGAAGCGACGTCGAATGCTCTTCGAGTACCTGCTGGAATTGGAGCAAACGTTGTATTTTCAATCAGCGCCTGGGAAGAGGTAGAGACACGTTCCGTCTTGATATAAGAACGAAGAAGCATCCTTTCATTAGTTTGACTACGAGGTGATATAAGCCTCAACAGGCGTGGACGTGATGCTGGAGCTGGGCTAGCTACTGAGATTGAAGGAACCGCGATCGATGTAGGTGCCCGTATAACTACTATTGCTTCGATGGGACGAGACTGCACTTGAAGACCAAGGGTAGGGGATGGTGACGAGGACACGGGAAGACCGGAAGTGCATTGAAAGGCACTAGGACTCTCACACGCCGGCTGAGACGAGATGCTGGGAGGGATATCGGCAAGAGGTAAGGAAGGTTTGATAACCACCGGGTTTTTCTCAGAATCCAGCGGCTGTGGCGAACTTGTTGTCTTGTCGGGCACGCCTCGATAGAAGGTGATGCGGGTGATAAGGTCCTTTCGGGGGGAGATGTTCGCGAGACGGTGAGGACATCTAGGCGTGACTCGATCTCTTTCGCGACAGACTCATCGTGTGCTGGAGCAGTACACAGCGAATGAAGGACGGACGAGGGAAGAAGAAAACGCTGGCAGATGGAAACGAGAGTTACCAGAGGCTTCGTAGGTACACCAATGATAATCGGAGTGTATTCGTGGACGTCATGAGCGATTTTGACCTTCTTGCGTTTGGGAGCAACAAAGCCAGGCTGACACCATAGTGGGAGGCTGGACGGTTCAACGACGGTCGGTTGCTGAGGTTTGTGGGGAGGTTTGTGGGGAGGTTTGTAGGGAGGTCTGTGGGGAGGGTACCGAGGATTCTGAGACTGAGCATGAGTAGAGCAGAGACACGCCTAGGAAGAATAGAGACTCACAAGGCGGGTAAAGTTCCACATCGCGAGACCCACTATCACCGCAACCAATAGCGGAAGCCAGATGCTGTCCGGTGCGTCGGTGGGGAGGCACATAGGCGGTTTCAAAGGAGGCGGGAAAGGCAAGGGAATAATCCAAGGCGTTTTCAGAGCGGGCACCTCAAATGTCGGGTGGACATGTTTATTGAGGCAGGTCAGCTGTGGTGTAGGAGGTATCATTTGAACCGGTGTAAACTGAGGACGGGCGATGCGAGAGACGTAAGGCCTGCAGACCGCAGCATTTAAACCCGTGACAGGGACCTCAGCTTCAACCTGGGCACCAAATGTACAAAAATAAAAAGTTTGGAGGAAGGCGGGGAGGAGGGAGATGACCGAAGGGAAGGAGACGACGACGCTACTGTAAACTTGAGCGGGCGCGAATCCTGATGAGAATATTCCTGGACGACATGAGGGAGTAAGCCGCTCAGACGAGAAGGACGATGTTAT
>JABAJS010000235.1:2860-18725 GCA_018221635.1 Tephrocybe sp. 10521TJB
TGGAAATCAGAGATTTTATCTCCGAAGGGACTCGCTGCACAATGTCAGACTATCAATAGGTCATAAGACTAGAGGGGCATTGACCTCGACAGTGCTATTCATCAGTCAGTAGGAGTGGTCAAGATGCCAAATGCGTGAGAGAATTTGATGGAAGTACTGTATGTGGTCCTCCTGTACCATTTCAACCACTGAACGCAACAAAATGATTGAGGGGAGAGTTTTCGTCATCGAGACACTACGTAGAAAGCAAGACACCTTCGCCGCCCCACCTCTTAACACGTATCTTAGATACAACAAGATTGATATAGTCACCGTCGACGCGAGTGAATAGGTGTATGGGCAGTGTGATACAAATCTCATCATCCAATCCATCATCCTTGAATGTCGGGGAGTGAGAGGTTGTAATTGCAATTGAGAACGTGATAAAAATAAAGCAAGGAGAGGTTCAGGAATTCAGAATCCGGATCTTGAGCTTCAGAATGGACCAGGAGAACGTTTGAGATTTTGATTGCGTCAGTTCAAGAAGGTCGAGAAGTGAAAAGGGAATGAGACAATGATAAGTAGACGCTCCTCAGCTCTTCGGCGGAGAAAGGTGTGGCCAATTTAAAGAACTTGGTCATTCTTAAGGGACAGAAAGCATCGGAGGCTACATACAAGCGATAGAAAATAACTACCTGCACCTGGGGCATAGGGCACCAACCGTCACAAACCTATTCATCGAGATAGAGCAAGGAACGAGGCGCTCGAGGCGCCAAACGATCATGGGCGCTCCTCAGCTGAGGCTGTTCTTCGGCGGAGAAAAGTGTATGTAGCGAAGAACTTGATCATTTTCATTTTCAAAGGGACAGAAAACATCGGAGGCTACATAAAAGCGATGGAAAATAAAGATTGTTGCTAGCTCGACATACCGAATTCGCCGGCGTCGTCAAGGCAGGGCTATCCATCGAAGTAGAGAGAGCTCAAGGGTCGATACAGGGTCGAGCGTTCGGAGTCGGACCGGGAGACCATGGGGGTAATAACCGTCGACGTCGAGCCCATAAGTGTATATTGTCCATGCGCACAGGTGAGGGGTTCACGATGTGATGCGAGATTACTGCCGTTTCTGGCAAAGAAAGCAGCAGGGTAGGAGGGAGTTGGGAGCGCGGCTTCATCGACTCGCGTGACGGAGATGGACGGGGATACAAGTAACTGGTGCAGACCGTGTGGTTGTATAGAAGATGGGGAACTGAAATAGGAGGCATACAGGCTCGGTTGAAAGGATGGAGCGATCAGAGCAAATATCACAGAAGCCGCGGATTGGTTCAATCACACATGAGAGTTCTAGTGATATCCAGGAAGTTGGAAGTTGTCCGTTTGGCACGTACGTATCGAGGAAGGATCAACTACAGGAAGTGACATGCAGGATTCATAGTCCGCGAATCTGTCATTGTGTCAAAATTCGGGTCTGCAGCCGAGAAATGAGGTACTGTGGAGGGCAATGAATGGAGGAGGAAGGCGGTAAAGTTGGATACAAAGATTCCGCCACCTCGGACACCTCATCTGATAGGGAAAGTTCACGAGGTTCGTTCTATAAATCGGTGGGGAGGAGAGGTGGATTGATGTAGACGCACGGGCCAGGGGGAATATAAGGTTCAGGATTGTTCACACGTGTAGTTAGTTGATTTCTGTTCACTCACTGCAGCAGAGAACGTTAAACGTTATCTATCTCTTCAGACGCCTAGTTTAGCCCAGCCTTCAGAGCGGACATTCGACAAAGTCTGAGCGCCGACGAGATACTTTCAGTCGGAGTGAGCTTTTTCCCATCCATTCCCCGCTTTCTTCTTACCAACCATGTCGTTCCAGAAATACTCCCCGCCCCTGACATGGCTACCGAGCAGCCTAAACCGCCCGACCAACCCTTCCCACCGACATTCACAGGCTATCCCCCTCCACCGCCTGGGCCACAGGGGCCGTACCCTTATTTGCCCTACCCACCTACCCAGGAAGCCCCCGACGGTCCACCAAATCCTGCTGCACCTGGTTTCATGATGTTCCACCCCGCTCAAGGCATGGTGTACTACCCAACGACCCAGACTCAAGGTATGCCACCCAATCATTGTCATCAATCTTTTTCGACTCACTTTTTGCAGCATACAATACCACCACAACGACGACCGCCCAGGCCTCTGCGCTCAGACCGAAGCGTAAACAGGTCAAGATGGCTGTAAGTTTCCTGTCTTTTTGTCTTTTATCATCTTTTATTTTATTCTACAGTGCACCAACTGCGCCAACGCCTGTAAACGCTGCGACGAAACGCGCCCGTGCGAACGATGTATTAAATACAACACCCCTGAGACCTGCGTCGATGGCCAGCGCAAGGAACGCAAAAAGGGCATCAAGCGCGGGCCCTACAAGCGCAAGAACAAGATGGCAAACGGCGAGACTTATACTGGTATCCCCCCTGCTCTCTTTTCACCTCATCCAAACTCACACCCCTCCAGACACCAACACCGGTGACACCGAGTGGCTGCCCTCCTCTTCCGCTCCTCCACCACCTGTTCCCACAGGCTTCGTCCCCACCGACGGTGCCCACCCGCCTCCCTTCTATCCAATGTACTACCCGCCTCCCGGCTTCATGCACCCTCCTCCCCCGCCTCCAGGGCATGAGGAAGGCGCTCCACAGGCTGGGCCCCCACAGCCCCACAGCTTACCATACTTCATCCCGCCCTCGCCGTACGGGCACCCATTCCCGTATCCTGGGTTCATGCACGCGCCTCCTCCCCCTCCACCCCAGCAGCAGCAATCACCACCACAAGCCCCCGAGGCTTCGAAGACAGGAGGGTCGGGGCCTGATACGACTCCCGCTCCGAGTACTTCCACGCCTACCCCCGCGCCCGCTCCTGTCTCCAACGGGAGCGGAACATCGCCCATCCCCCCGCCGATTGTAGCTGCGTCCCCAGCGAACATGGTCTCATCTTCTGTAACAGCAGCCGTCGTACCCCCGCCCATCACGCAGGAGCCGAAGAAGCGGAAGAAGAGCGAGGGTGGGAAGGGTGGGAAGAAGGTGAAGCGGGCTGCGAAGGTTGCTGTTGAGGCGCAGGGACAAGGAGAGCAGGTGCAGCCACAGCAAGTGGAGGGCGAGAGGCCTAGGTGCACTGAGGAGGAGTGATGGAACGTGTTGAAGTCATGTGGTTTAGTGCGGTGTGATGTGGTGTAGTTTGGACGAGTCGATATGAGGTGGTGATAATGAGAAGAGAAGAGAAGAGAAGAGAAGAGAAGAGTGTTCTTGCTACTGCTTTCCCCCATCCATCAGCTCCCGTTTTATTCGTAAGTGTACATATAATCCTAATGCCCTTTTTTTTCTTGGTGTGATTTATCTTGGAATTGACCACCTTTTGTGGGTTCATGTAGATTCCCCTGGATTGGTCCTGGCTTGCCAAGGTCTTGGTCCTGGATCGACGGATCAACACTATGCTCTCACTACACAACACGCTCATTTATCTCGTTTATTTGGTTCTACTTACTTCGAATTCTTCTCAATCGACAACACCCTATTCGGCTCCTCCCTTCCTCCCTCCCCCACCCCATCCCACCCGCCTCACCTGTTACTATTCCCCCTCCCCACTTCTTTTCCTTGGCCCGTCTTCTAGTCCCAATCCACCCCAAACCCAAATTGAATCTCCCACCTCAACATGTCTCCGACCCTTGCAGCCGGGACTTCGCTGGCTTTTTGACCGATAACAGGGCCCCCTCCTCACTCTTCCTCTTCCCCTTCCTTTCAGGCAGGCAGGTAGGCAATTGACGGCTGTGGACCCTCTTGTCTTGTGTCAAATGACCCTCGTGATGTGGAGTTTTCTTTTCTCACTTTGTGGATTTTTTTCTTCCTTCTTCCGCTGGACTTGGTTCTTGTGTACCTTCCTTCCCCTTTCTTCCGCGTTTTCGTATGTCGGTTCGGTTTATTTATCGAGGGGTGCGCGTTATTCGTGAATCGTGATTAACCCCTGCTCCTCGCTACCCCATTTCCTGTTCCCACCCTCGCTTGTTCAGTTTCTTTCATTATGTGTTTGATATGTGTGTACATTATCTGGCTCTCCCTCTTGTGTTAAACGACCTGTAAGGGAGGGAGGGTTCGAGGTTGTAACATCACTAAGCTATGTCTACGTATCTGTTATATATGTGTGCTGTACATACGCGTATACGTTTTGCGTGTGCAGACGCCAACCTAGACTTCGAAGCCAAGGATGGGCATTCACGGGGTTTGCACGGAATACAGTTCCATTAATTCTCTTGGCACGCATTACATCTCGACCACCACTACCAAGGGACTCAATATCCGTAGCATACCTAGTACGCGACTTGCTGTATGTAGTTACGGACCCGGTTGTTCGCACGCGGACCGCCCCGATAAACTTCCTTCCTTCCTTCCACCGACCAATGATGACTAGCACTGTTGAGGTGAATTCCCTTTCATTTTCTGCTCTATTGATATTCTGACATTTTGAATCGTAAATGTAGCGAGTCCCTTCGGAGATAAAATCTCTGATCTCGAGATACTGCTCGCCAGCAACGCTCCTCTCACTATCTCTAGTTCGACCATTTCAACACGAGGCCGATCGAGAGTTGTATGGAACTATCGCACTTACAAACGACAAATTCGAATGTCTTATGCGAACTTTTGAAACGCTCGCGTTGAACCACAAAAAGGCGGGGTTCGTTAGGTTCCTGACCGTCGAAGGATATGAATGGCAATTCCATCGTGAGGTAATATACATTGCTTCCAAAAAAACCTTACTGCAAAGACGCTTGTTTCTGTCTGGACACTTGTTTCTATCTTGCCGACACTCACCTCGCTGACGGACCTCCGAGTGAACTTCCGCCCTACGGAAGTAGCAGCTTTCAAGGAGGAGTTAAACGCCATAATAACGTACGCTGAAATCCTGTCACTAAATGTACGATACGCTCTGAATCTCACACACTCTCCACCGTATGATTAGGGCTTGCCACTTCCATCTAAATACCCTCTTCTGCAACAAGCAGCTGGATCTTTCCGGGATCATCAAGAAACAACCCGGTCTCCAATTCGTTGGCATCTACGACTGCCATTTGCCTAGACATATACAACTTTCACTTCTACCGCTTCTAAAGCAACTGCGCGCAGAGTCCTCTCCCCTTCCCATAATATTCGGTTTATACCGTGCCAGGAATTATCACAACCACACCTCTATTAAGCTCTTTCCGGCATTTCTATCGAGAACGAACCACAGGATCTGTCACTTGTTGAAGCCTCTGTTCGACCAAGACCGTGGAACCACGATGCCACTATCTTGTACCCGCATTACTCACGTCTCTATCTTTCTCGAGGATGTCGGGGGTGCCCACCTTGTCGCAGACCTCATACTGGATATGGTGCAATGCTTTCCGAACGCCATTGGATTGGAGTTGGTGGCCACACAGCCAACTATACTGGTCTGTCCCAGTATCAAAATTGAACAAATCTGCATTCACTGATTCACAAAATATCATTCCTAGGACATGGTGGAAATCAAAGGGATCATATCCCCCGTAAAGATGCTCAAAGAGCTAGATTTTCGTCAATGGGACGAGAATCAATCTGTGGCGGCGCACACGGACATGAGGTACACAATCTGCATGGATAAGAAGTTATTTTTTGCTCAAGAATGGGGAAGCGTTTGTCGAAACCTACGCAGGATAACTTTTTTTGATGACAAGAGGGTCAAAAAAGAGGACTCAGGCTGGGTTGAATGGAAAGGTAATTCGTTCTGGTAATAAGTAAACTACAAATGAATAAAATGCACATGCATCGGAGCCAGCGATTACAATAAGTATAAGAATACATCGAGGGCGTTTACGTTCATTGAATTGGAGTAGGAGACTGTCGTTTTTGACTCGAAAATACTACTTGTTCGTCGACTGAATGGATAGTCCGATGAGTGCACGGGCCATTCACGGGATACAGTCTTTCCATCAATTTTATCTCACGCATCATCTCGACCACTCGTGGCTGATGAATGGCACTATTGAGGTCAATGCCCTCTGGTTTTCTGGTCTATTAATAGTCTGACATTTTGACTCGTGCATATATACAGCGAGTCCCTTCAGAGATAAAAGCTCTGATCTCCGGCTACTGCTCACCAGCAACGCTCTTCTCCTTATCTCTAGTTCGACCGTTTCAACACGAGGCTGAACGAGAGCTGTATGGAACTATCGCACTTACCAACGACAAATTCGAATGCCTTATGAGAGCTTTTGAAACACTCGCGTTGAACCAGAAAAAGGCGGGGTTTGTTAGGTTCTTAACCGTCAAAGCATATCGATCGCAACATGATTCCAAAAATCAACTGGCTGCAAAGACACTTGTTTCTGTCTTGCCGACTCTCACCTTGCTCACGGACCTCCGAGTTAACTTCAACGATGAGAAAGGAGAACCTTTCAAGGCGGAGTTAAACTCCATAATTACGTATGCCGATATCCTCTCACCCAGATTGTACGGGACACTTACTCTCTATCTCTGCTATATGACTAGAACTTGCTACTTCCGCCTAAATACCCTCTTGTGCAACGAGCAGTTGGATCACTCGGGTATTATCAAGAAACAAACTAGTCTCCAATTCCTTGGCATCTATGACTGCAAGACGTTTACTATAAAGCTTTCACTTCTACCAGTCCTAAAGCAACTGCGCGCAGAGTCCTTTCCCCTTCCTATAATATTCGGTTTAGATCGTCCCGGCACTCATTTACAGCACAAATCTATTAACCTCTTCCCTGCATTTCTACCGGGAACAGACCACAGGATCTGTCACTTGTTGAAGCCTCTGCTTGAACAAGACCGTGGGACGTCGATGCTACTATCTAGTGCCCGCATCACTCAGGTCTCTTTATTTCTCGAGGATGTTGGGGATGCCCACCTTGTTTCAGAACTCATCCTGGATATGGCGGAATGTTTTCCGAACATCACTAGATTACAATGGGTATTGCTAGCCCCGCGCGGGCTAACTACATTGGTCTGTCCCAATATCAAATTAAATACATGAGCTGCATTCATTGATTCAGTTTCTAGGAAATGACGGAAATCAAACGGATCGTATCTCCTGTAAAGATGCTGGGAGAGTTAATCTTTCATCAATGGGACTCGGAGGATCATCAAAGTGCAGCGGCGCCCACGGATATCAAATACACAATTCGCATGGATAAGAAACTAATTTTTGCTCAGGAATGGGGAAGTGTTTGTCAAAACCTACGCACGGTACGTTTCTTTGACGGCGGGATGGTTGTAAAAGAGGACTCAGGCTGGGTGGAGTGGAAACGCTTTTCGTTCTAGCAGTAGGTAAACTACAAATAAATAAAACGCAGATATGCAGAGCCAGCAGTTACAATCAATACGATAAGACTTCGGGGGCACGCCGGTTAAAGTCTCGCTGTTGAGAAAAGATTAATTCTCCGTTGACTGCAAGAGATTGATAGAGTTCTTCATTTCCATCGATTCTCTCACGCATTTGGCATCCTCGACCACTCCCACTGACTCATGCATCATGAATAGCACTGTTGAGGTCAATGCCCTCTAGTTTTCTGGTCTATTAATAGTCTGACATTTTGAATTGTACATGCAGCGAGTCCCTTCAGAGATAAAATCTCTGATCTCCAGCTATTGTCCACCAGCAACGCTCTTCTCCCTATCTCTAGTTCGACCATTTCAACGCGAGGCCGAAGGAGAACTGTATGCAACCATTGCAATTACAACCACCAAATTCACATGGCTTATGAGAGTTTTGGAAACGCTCGCTTTGAACCACAAAAAGGCGGGGATCGTTAGGTTCTTGATTGTTGAAGGATATCAATTGCCACGTGAGATATACACTTCGGAAAATCGCCTTGCTGCAAAGACGCTTGTTTCTATCTTGCCAACCCTCACGTCACTCACGGACCTCCGAGTGAACTTCCGCTATTCGGACGATGGATCTTTCAAGGAGGAGTTGAACGCCATAATTACGTACGCTAAAATTCTCTCCCTCGCATTGTACGATACACTCACACTCTCACTCTCCGCCATATGACTAGAGCTTGCCACTTCCATCTAAATACCCTCTTCTGCAACAAGACATTGGATTTCTCGGGGATCATCAAGAAACAAACCAGTCTCCAATTCCTTGGCATCTATGACTTCGAGCCGTACCTATCTACATTTGAATCATTGCTATCACTTCTAAAGCAACTTCGCGCACACTCCATTCCCTTTCCCATAATATTTGGTCTAAATCGTGAAGGCACTTTTGTAGAGCACAACTCTATTCATCTCTTTCCGACCTTTCTACCTGGGACAGACCACATGATCTGTCACTTATTGAAGCCTCTGTTTGACCAAGACCGTGGAACCTCGATGCTACTGTCCTGTGCCCGCATTTTTGAGGTCTCCTTCTTTCTCGAGGATGTTGAGGATACCCACCTTGTCGCAGAACTCATCCTGGATATGGCAAAATGCTTTCCAAACGTCATTGAATTGGTATTATCGGCCCAACGGCCAACTAGACTGGTCTGTCACAGTCTTAAATTGAATAGGTTACCTTCATTGATTCACGAAACATCATTTCTAGGAAATGACGAGAATCAAACGGGTCATATCCCCCGTCAAGATGCTCTCTAAACTATATTTTCGTCAATGGTACTTTGATCAAACTGTGGCGCCCATCGAATTCAAGGACATCAAGTATACACTTCACATGGATAACAAACTAATTTTTGCTCAGGAATGGGGAAGTGTTTGTCAAGACCTACGCTTGATACTTTTCTTCGACGGCGTGATTGTTAGAAAAGAGGACTCAGGCTGGGTGGAATGGAAGTAGGTATCCATTTACATTTACTTAATAGGTAGACCACAGACGATACAGCGCGGATATGGACAGCCAGAGCGATTACAATGAACATGGTAGACTCGGGGACATCTACGCAGACTCCCGTGTTAGAATTGCTAGTAGGAGGCTATTAAGATAAATCAATAGAGAGCTCTTGCAATTGATTCTCATTTCTCGAATTGTATGTAACACAGATGAGTAATATTCTGCATCATAACAGTATAAGAAAAGTCAATCTGTTAGACCGACGCAATTCAATTCCATCGCTTTACAAAGAATAGCCATTGCGTTCCCTCCAAAGCGAGGAGTGATAACACTCGAATCTCAAGGAGTCTGTTTATGCAGATCTGTCAACGGAACATACTTCCAACCCGCCTCAGCTAAACTTCATCCAAAGCAACGATGAAAGACACTCACTGAGACGCCCATCACCTGTGTCCTGTTCACGCTGCCATCAGCGTCTTTATCGACGTGCTCGATGTGCTGTGTGTATGTTCCGACGGGGATGAACATGCGTCCGGGGCGCGCGAGCTGCTCGATGAGCTTGGGAGGGACTTTGGGTGCTGCGGCGCCGACATGAATGACATCAAAGGGACCTGCGAATTGTTCACGAGAGGCGTGTGGGTTAGGCAAGAGTGCTTACTGCTGCTTTCATACCCTACACGGCACAAATGAAATGAACAAAAACGATTGAAAGAAGTGTACATACCTTCTCGGCCGTCTCCAGTTACAATGATTATGCGACCCTCGTCGAGAGCCTTTCCGAGCCCATCGCGGCGCAAGTTCTCGACGGACCACTTCGTAAGTTCATCGACGTGTTCAATGCCCACGACGGTACCCGTGGGCCCCACGAGGTGATGGAATACCGCAGCAAGATAACCTGAGCCGGAGCCGACGTCAAGCACACGTGCACCAGGGCGGAGGTACGGAAGAACATGCGAAGCGGCGTAGGCGTGCTATACATACGTGGTTTGTCAAGTTAGCTGTGAGCTGTTTCTTGCAGCATGCAGCGGAAGCACCATATGTGGCGCGCTGATAGTTGCGCCGAACCCAATTGTTCTGTGTTGTCTCTGTGTAGTGTGGAGATGCGCCAAGATCAAGATGGGGTAAAGACGCACTGCGGGGAGTCTTCATAGGCCATTACAGAGTGCCGCACATAATTTGCGCGGTCCACTTTGGACATTGCCTTGCCAAGCAAATTGAGTTTAGACAACCTCTGGATAACTGTTATCTGCGAGTCGGTTTGCTTACTTGTGTGATAATATCGTCGGATATAATGCCAGCTGATGCCATGTTGGCGATAAGCTGCTTGTTAGTACTGCCTGTACATCGCCATGCCATGGTGAATAGACGTTGTAGCCTTGTTGCAGGAGTATGGGGCTTGGAGTGTGTCGTGAGACGTCTTATCAACGGAATGATCTAAAACCATCCATGGGACACCTGCCCGCCTAATTGGCGCCACACGGGACTTGCCGAGAAGGTCTCGACATATTCTCGACAGCATTCTTGCTTGGCCCTGGAAAACTTCTGCAACTGTCATGCTTCCCGACGCTTGTCTGAGTATTTTCACAGAGATGGGTTCGAATCCGCGACTTGCGTGGGGCTTTTATGCGTGCTCTATGCGTGCTCTTTACGACATAACCGCGTTATCGGAGGGAGCCAAGGGCGCCGAGAGCCTCGAACGTGGACAATTATATCCATTTGATCGCTTCGAGTGGTGGCGGTGCACCTCCTACAGTGCGAATTATGATCAGCCTGGACCCTTATAACTTGTATCCCGTCCACACCTCCGTCCCCCTTTCCCTTCACCCTCCTTCACCTTCCCATCCCTTTCTACCTTCCCCTCCGCATGAGCGACCTTAACAATACACCGGTCTGGCCTCTGCTCCTTACTGTTTTTGATGTAAGCAGCAATTGTTCCTTGCCACGCGTCGGGTGCAGGTTGATTTTATTGTCACCGCGATAGTCCATCTTAGAGGTCTTTCTCCTCTGTCTCGCTGGCTACATCCTTGCAGGCCAGGGTATACTTGACAAGAAGACACAGAAGGTGCGTCGACTCTTTGTCGATACCGACTGCGCCTTATCGCGCTCACAGCAAATAAATCGCCTCAATGTATCCCTCTTCACACCCGCCCTCCTCTTTTCCAAGGTGGCATTCTTCTTGTCACCAGGTATTTTCAAGCTGTCTGGTGCTTGTGTGATATTGACGCGTATCTAGAAAAACTCCGCGAATTGTGGATAGTGCCTATCTTCTTCGTGCTCGTTACACTGGTATCCATGCTCGTTTCGTTCTCCCTTTCTCGCTTTGCGGGCCTCAAGAGGTCACAAAGGTGTGTTCTACACTTCGATTTTTATTCCTCGTTACCAAACATCTGCGTAGAAACTTCGCGATGGCTGCTTCGATGTTCATGAACTCCAACTCACTCCCGATTGCCCTGATGCAAAGTCTCGTCGTCAGCGTCCCAAGCCTCAAGTGGGGCGATGATGACAATAAGGATGCCATGGTTGGCCGTGCCCTGACGTACCTTGTTCTCTACTCCACGCTTGGCATGATTGTAAGCTTCTTCTACGTCTTGTAAACGCCTTCACACATCCTTTCTTGCAGGTACGCTGGAGCTACGGAGTGCAGCTCCTCTCCCAAGCCGACGACGAAGTAGTTCCTGATGTAGTTGAACCCCAACAACGGCTCATAGACATCGACGACGACGAAATCTCAACCCCATCATCCCTCTTAAACCACGCCTCCACGTCACAATCCACGTTCGTTGACGAACCCGAAGACTACTTGACTAGCTCCACCTCCCACGCCAAAATCAACTCTGACGCGCAGGACAAGCTCTCCCCATCCAAACGGCGCACAACCTACTATCGCTCCTTCCCCAACTCTCCCTCACAGGAAGAAGTACCCCTTCCCCCCGACACCTCCCCCGCAACCTCCGCCAGTGCCTCCCCCAACACCATCACCCCCTACACTTCCTCCCCATATGGCTCCGTCGACGCCCTCCCTCTCGCTCCTTCTCCCTTACCCCCACCCGCAATCGCCCCCGACACCCGCCTTCCCCAACGCCCGCACCGCCGCTCACGCTCACGCACATCCTACCCTCGTCGCGTGGCACGCCGTCTCAGCCGTTACATAGCGGCCATCAATAAGTTCATGACGATGCCTCTTTGGGCAGCGCTCGCAAGTATCATCGTAGCTTGCGTCCGGCCCTGGCAGCACGCGTTGGAAAACCACCTTCTCAGCGTGAAGGGTGCTTTGGACGCCTCGGGAAAGTGCAGTATCCCCCTCACGCTCGTCGTGCTTGGGGCGTACTTCTACTCACCGCCTGTGCCGAAGACGGAAGGCCAGGAGAGGAGAAGGGGGATGTGGTGGGATGTGAAGGGGTTCTTGGGAATGAGGCAGCCGATTATGCTTGGGGAGGATCATCGGGGTAGTGAGAATGGAGAGGATGGCATTATTGGGGCGGCGAGGAAGGGGACGCAGGACGCGAGGGATGGGGAAACGAAGACGGTGGTGATTGCGGTGTTGTCTAGGATGGTGCTCACGCCGTTGCTGCTCATGCCCGTGTTGATTGTGTCTACGATCTACGATTGGCACCGAGTCTTTGAAGAGTGCGTGACTTACCTTCTTTCTTATCTCTGCTGATACTGACCCCATTCCGACAGTCCGGTATTCGTCGTGGCGAATGTGCTTCTGTTGTCGTCTCCGCCCGCGTTGACACTCGCTCAGGTCCGTCGCTAGATCTCTCTTTTTCTCTCCGCCTGCTCATTTTTCTATTTCTCCCCAATCCAGATCACGCAAGCCGCATCAGGCGATGCCTTCGAGCGACTAATCAGCCGCACCATTTTCTGGTCATATTGCGTGCTGACCCCGCCCGCTACGATCCTATTCGTCGTCCTAGGGCTTCTGTTGGCGAAACTGTGACGTGGCGTCCAGTGATATCGATGTTGACATCTCGCATGGTTTAAGGGTTTAAGTATGCACTAAGTATAGAATTGTCGACATGCATAATGTATTGAGAGGTTACATATAGACAGTGGGTTAGACTAGTTGTATCTGTACTTTTTGGTTGGGTTTTCTTGCTGAATGATACTCGTTTCTTGTCTTGCAAGATCTCGTTCTCTTGCTCTCTCTTGAGATGTACGTAACTAGATATACATTTTCGGGCATCTCGCTTTTCATGAACACTCACGGCACCATCCCATGACCATCGAATCGTTATCGCTCTCATCTTTGGACAGCTTAGCCTACTAGAACCAGAGCCCTAGTATCCTTGCCATGGCCCCTGAAAACCTCAACGTCGCAGCTAAGGGTATCAGCTATTTCACGCCTGCCCAAATCCCGCCATCTGGCACCGCTCTCAACCCGCAGCCCGACGGCAAGCCGATTCCGAAGCTCTTCCAGCCATTGAGGATACGCGGCGTCGAGTTCCACAACAGGATCTTTGTGCGTTTATTGTGGTACGAACAGCATATCATATTAATAACGTCCCTTGCACCCTAGCTCTCGCCTCTGTGCCAGTACTCCTCTGATAACGGCAAGGCAACTGCATGGCACCAAGCACATCGTATATCCCCTCCCCATCAGGTTCATAATGTTTATTAACACACATTAAACTCAGTTGGCGGTATATTCACGCGCGGACCAGGGCTAAGCTTCGTCGAGGCCACGTCCGTAGTCCCCGAGGGGCGGATCACACCAGAGGACGCAGGATTGTGGTCTGACGAGCAAATCGCTCCTTTAGCCCTCATCACCGAATTCGCGCACTCGCAGGGACAGAAGATCGGCATCCAGCTCGGCCACGCAGGGCGCAAAGC
The DNA here is from genome assembly GCA_018221635.1 of Tephrocybe sp. 10521TJB. NCBI lineage: Eukaryota > Fungi > Basidiomycota > Agaricomycetes > Agaricales > Lyophyllaceae > Tephrocybe > Tephrocybe sp. 10521TJB. Next base: position 16,525 of record JABAJS010000235.1, read on the forward strand.
ATCGACGGTCGCACCGTGGTTGCACGGCGAGTCGACTGCCTCGGAAGAGGTCGGTGGATGGCCCGATAACGTCTGGGCGCCGTCAGCCATTCCATTCAGTGAGGACTACCCCAAACCAAAGGCGCTGAGCACGGAGGGGATTGCGGAGCTGGTGAGGGCATTCAAGGAGGCAGCGGTAAGGGCTGTGAAGGCTGGGTTTGATGTTGTTGAGATCCATAACGCGCATGGATATTTGTTGAATGAGTTCTTGAGCCCCGTCAGCAACAAGCGTACAGACGAGTATGGTGGGAGCTTTGAGAACCGCACGAGGTTTACGTTGGAGGTTGTTGATGCTGTGAGGGCGACCATTCCAGAGGATATGCCGTTGTTCCTTCGGTGAGCTTCTTCCTTCATCTGCTTCAGAGCTGAGATTGACGATCGTTCAAGAATTTCTGCTACAGACTTCCTCGAAGAGTCCTTGCCTAACGAGGCCTCGTGGCGTTCGGAGGACACAGTCAAGCTTGCTCCCATCCTACACGCACATGGTGTGGATTTCCTCGACGTTTCCACTGCGGGCAATCACCCAGCCCAGAAGATTAAAGGTGGACCGGCTTACCAGGCACCTTTCGCGCACGACGTCAAGAAAGCGCTGGATGAGTCGTCGAAATTGGTCGTGGGCAGCGTTGGCGCCATCACAAATGGCCATATTGCACAGGAAGTGTTGGACAAGGGCCAGGCAGATGTCATCATCGTTGGGCGTCAATTTATCAAGAATCCGTCGACGGTGTGGGCGTTTGCGGAGGACTTGGGAGTACAGATTCACGTCGCAAACCAAATTGGGTGGCCGTTCAAGGGGAGGGGACACAAGCACAAATAGAACGAGGACCATTAAACGAAGAAATGTCAATGTACTATTAGGGAGAAAAGAAACATCTGGTAGACTCAAACCAGCATTAAAAGTCGGATTAGAAAAACATAGTCTCCCCGATCTCGCAAACGGTGAAAGTTCCATCCTCTATGCCGATCTTCTTACACTCTTCGGCCAGTTTCCTAGGAGGTTCGGAGATTTCCTCTGTCGTCAAGACCCAAGTTCTGTTAAAGGAGAGATGAGATAAGCAGAGGCCCAGAATCAAATTGATACCGAGCCACACACCCCCAGTGCATTCCAAGAGCCCTCTTTGCACGAATATCTCTGAAGAGCCGTACACTATCTTGCGGAGCACAGTGGATTGACGACATGAACTGACGCGGCAAGTACGCTCTGTGCATTTATATCATAAGTATCAAGACCGTCAGACCACGAGAACACTTACCCAATGGGTATCATCGCAAAGTCGAAACCACCGAACCGTTCTCCAATCTCCTTGAAGGCAGGGCACACCGGCATCTCATCCTCGTTCTTTCCGTCCGGTACGGCACGGTACCCCGTGTCACCCCCAAAGAACACCTTCACACCCTTCTCAGTCTCCGTGGCACGCACTTCCTCGACAACCCAGCTTGCCCACAGGGTCTTGAAACGATCGAAGAGTGATCGGCCAGTGAAGTGCTGTGCCGGCGTGCAGGTGATATCAACAGTAACTTTATGGGCGGGCTTGTCCTCTTGTGCAGGAATGGACACTTCCACGCGCTTGGCATCCCACCAGTCCATGATGTGGATGTTGTTTTCGGGTATGTTGATGGATTTGAAGAAACCTCCATTGCCAAGAGGCGCAAAAAAGTGCGGGATTTGCGGTCGACTCGAGAGCACTTGGATTGTGTGCGTGTCAAGACTGCGCATAAGTGAGACAAAATGCTAGTGTTCGGGATTTCTGCACATACTGGTCGTAGTGGTTATGCTAGTGGAAAGATGTCAGACTGACTGATATAAATCAATGGTCGATGAACTCACCGAGATCACGACGGCATCCACCTCTGGAATTTCTTCGATCTTACAGGGTGGTTCTGAAACGAACCACGGGTAAGACACGCTGGCGGAGAATAGAGCACAGAGACTCACGACTGAACCTCTTGGGCCCCACCCACTGGCTGGGCGAACAACGGTCACTAAAAACGGGGTCGAAGAGAATCCTTGCTCCTCTCTCTCCGTGATTCGACCGTGAAGGCATTTCGACTAAGAAGCAGGCATGTCCGAGCCACGTTGACTTGATTTTGTCCGCTTGACTGTCTTCAGCACTAGTACTCTTCACAGCGCCCCAATCCGGCTTGCGAATAGGAATGGGGTG
>JABAJS010000236.1:0-18643 GCA_018221635.1 Tephrocybe sp. 10521TJB
CAACTGTATAGTACACAAAAGCCACCATCAAACTCTGATAACTGCTAGAGATAGCTAGATAATTCAATGATTGAAAGGAAAGGAACTAAGTGAAATTAAATAGAGAAGGAAGAAGAATAAAAGGAAAAGGATAGTTCCCTTACAAGATGTATTCAAATCCTGTTACTAATATATTTAGAAATTCATGGTATTTGTTGAAATTTTTACAAGTTCCTCACTCCAATCGGACTGCTCAGACTCCAATTGGAGTCCAAACAGCTCCCAGTCTGATCAGACCATGATCATTTATTGAGTCTGATGCACATTCTTACTGACTCCAATCAGAGTCTTAGGACAGTCTGATCAGAGTCCTAGGACTCCTAGGACTCCAATCGGAATAGGTGAGGGACTGTAAAGCACTGTGGAGAAGGAAGGAAGGAGGTTCATAGGAGGTCCATGGATGAGATGCATTATGTGTGTGGGTTCAAAGATTGAGTATGAGAGTTGGATCAGAATTTGGGTTGGACTTGGGAGCGAGCGAGCGAGGTTCATAACAGTACCTCCTCTTCTGGGCTGGAACAGGTGAAGTCTTTAGGTTTTAGAGGATGTGATATGCATCCAGAGCATGTTGTGGTTTGAGAAGGAGGTTCATGTTGAAGGGATCGAGATGCAGGAGATGGGGAAGGTGTGCAAGATTGAGTATTCTGATGAGTCAAAGTAGGAAAGTCGACAATTGTTGTGATTGGGTTATGAACAGGAGATTTGAGATGGAAGTAAGGAGGATGAGGTAAATGGGGGTTATGGTGATGGAATTGTTCAAGCTTTTTGTAGATATTGGTAGGGATTTCAGAATAGGAAATCCCAGGCTCCTAAAACCAGCCACTCGAACTGCTCATTTTCACAGTCAAGTAGGCCACAGACATGTTTAATATGAGAAAATGATTATCTTTTATCTTATCGAGCCAAACAACTACAGCTCCAACTAAGGGCTCAAACTTGTGGTTGAGTGGCTAGCAGAACTTGTCATTGGGGATGTCAGCATTTTCAAATAAACTCTATCTTAGATATCAAGCATCTCCTCGCTTAGCCTCCATTAATAAATATTGAATAGACAATTATCACCACATTTAGAATACAATGTGATGGTTGTGTAATATTTTGTGAAAGGCCAATCATTGCTATATACTCAGCAAAATGAGGATTTGGAGGATAAAACACAAGTGGAAATACATGGACTGCCCAAACATGCCCATGCAGTTGATGCCTGTCAAAGTGTTCCTGGAGGTCTCAGAAAATTTCAAGAATGGTGATGCATCCTTGATGCATGACGTCATATAAGACAGTGATGATATTGTTGACATCTTGTTAAATCGTCCATTGACAAGTTCAGGAACTTCCAACTGGGTGTGTAAAACAGCATAAAATGTGTACAGACTTGAGGTTGCTTCTCTCAGCAAACAGGAACATGGCCTCCACTGCATGGCCAGTGGTATAACAGAGGAGAAGCTTCAAGAATTTGATATTGATGTCATTGGTAAAACCATGTCAACAGTAGGGCCAAATACATGGAAACTGCTTGGCAGACTTCTTGCAGCAGACTCCAAACTTCAGGCCAGGTGTGAGAGGTGGCAAAAGCAACAGGCCATGAAGAAAGAGGGAAAATGGGGTATAGAAGATCAGGGCATAAGCAATAGAAATGATGTTGATGCATCAGAATACTCAATGGAAGACAGAGCTTGGGAGTTTCTTGACCAGATTATCCTGATAGGTAATGAGAATGAGGATGAACCTGATGACATCCATTAAAGAAGAAGTTGCAGGTTCCATTTCACATACTTGACATTGCTCTGAGCACTGCTGCACAAAATGCAGAGGCTCTGGATGCCTTCTTCAAGCAGGCAGGAATTGGTGATGCCACGGAAAACTCAAATGTTCACAATGTTGGTAATAACATAGTCATCATCTTTGGTGACCTTCTAACTGGGGAACATATCTGGAGCCTGCTTGAGTCATGGTCAGAAGAAAAGACCCTGTGGTGACATCTTCAGTTCATTGTTTATGTGATGTGCCTCTTCCACCTAAAGATGGCATGCACAGATGCATACCTTCATCCACACCAAGAGAGCATGTGATGATGACAACAGGAGATGCAGAGGTACCTCAAAAACATACATTCAGATATCCAAAGGCTTTGAGGTCAGTCATTTTGACAATCTATATGATCAGAGTCAGTCAGACAACTTATAGTAGCTGTGTCATACAAATGAATGTACTGTGCAATCCAACTGGCAAGAAATAAGTAAGTGCCCAAATCAGTAAGCTTGATCCCCACTCAAGAGACACCAGCATATATATGGTGGGAAGTACTCCAATCATCAAAAGGAGTGCATTCTTGCTGAATCTCCATTGATTGAGGTATATAAAATACCCAGATCCAGCTGAAGAAAGTGTTCTGTCTGGAGCACAAAACAACAAGACACATGCCACTGAAAATGAAAATAACTTTCAGTAAACTTGTTGGATACATGAAAAAAAAAACAATGCCCATCCCAAAGTACCAGGGAGGACAACAAATTACACCATTCTGGATGTATCTGCAGCTGGAGTAACTATTATGATGACCAGAAAGGAGGAGAGGGTGCATGGCAGTGGTACAGAAGATATTGAAATGATGGAATATAAGAATGAATGAGTTCACAAAGAGATGGCACATGTCTCCCTGCCCAGTCCTTCCTCCAACGAGTTTAAATAGATTTCACTGTATGAAGCTTGTGTATTTCAGTGCAGAGAATGAGGTGGTGGACAAGTTGATCTGTGATGAGGATTGTCACCCCATGTGGCTGCATGAAATCCTCACCATACTCCTCGATTGCATGTGTATGTCTCCAGGTAAATATGGCTGTCTTGAGTTCCTGGTCAGCTGGGGTCATCACCTGTCTTGACTCTTGACTTGCTGCTGGCAACAGAAGCAGGTGTCATTGCAGGAGGAATGTTGTAAGATTTGAAGAATGAGGGGTGGCAGTGGATACACCCAGATTGAGTCATGGGGTCACAGTGAAGGTGGTCATCAGTTGCTAGTTGTAGCAATGTTTGACATGAGAAGTAAATGAAAATAGATGCCCAACCACTCACGTGTTTGATCATTCCAGAAGAACAATTGAGGTATCATGTGGTGACACTTCACTCCATCAGGTGAGTTGCATGTGGCTGAATAATGCATTGCCTCAAGCTTGTCATCATGATAAGCCTGTGTCATTGTTGAATGAAAATACTTGATTTGACTTCAGTGTGATGCATGCAACAGCGAATGAAGATAGTGACATGCAGCCTCAATTTCCTTGGTGTTGTCAAAGAAGATCAGGAATTTTGGAATAGGTGGGTTGCCATCCTTGTATCCTTGTGGGATCAGGAATGACAGGTCTTTGAAGCTGTTTGCTGCAAATGTAAGGCCATAAACCATCAGCCATATTTCAGGTTGATTGTTTGAGCATAAGATGTGCACAGTGATCTTTCTCATGCAGGCACAAGATGTCAGTTATATTGAGAAGGACAGCAGGTGGTAGAGTTGCTGAGGTGACATAGAAAGGGATGTTTTCAGAGATCAGGTATTGTAAGTCTCCAATGAGTAGATAATCCTTCCAAAATTTACCCCATTGACTGATACAGTGACCTTCATTGAACATAAAGTACAAGATTCATTGGGTGACTACAGCTTGGGATTGATTATTACAACATGGTACTTGATATTCTCAATCTCCTACAATGGTGTGAGTCTGTTCAAAGTCCTGATAATGCCCATAGCTTACCTTATAAACAGTTTTAAAGGCATTCTCACTGCTGACTGCAATGGCACTCAGTCCTGCATTATCTAGTGTAGCAACATTCTGCTTCCCAAGAAAATTCAACAGTGTCACAACAAATATCATTTTATTGTCTCCATCTGCCAGCACCATCAGGAGGGCAATCCAAAAGGAGAGTATTTTTCCAGCATCTGTCACTGCACAACCAATGACATCTTTCCCAGCATGGAGAGCTAGCATGACTTTAATCTGGCACCAGCAAGGATGCTTCCCACATTTCTCCTGGACAAGGTCACATATGTCTATAATTGACCATTCATGAGGCATGGCAAGGTGATGGTGGGGACTGTAGAATGATGGCACTTAGTAGTAGGGATATGTTGAGCACTCTATACAGGTTGTCACATTGTATTCCAAATGTGGTGATAATTGTCTATTCATTATTTATTGATGGAGGCTAAGCAAGGAGATGTTTGACACCTAAGATAGGGTTTATTTGAGATTGCCGACATCCCCAATGACAAGTTGTGCCAGCTGCTCAACTGCAAGTTTGAGCCCTTAGTTGGAGTTGTAGTTGTTTGGTTTGATAAGATAAAAGATAATCATTTTCTCACATTAAACATGTCTGTGGCCTACTTGACTGCAAAAATGAGTGGTTTGAGCAGCTGGTTTTGGGAGCCTGAAGGAATCCATGAATCTTCTAAATTGAGTGTATTGCACTAATGTACCAAGTAATCATAACATTGATCAAGTTTGCAAGAACTGAGGATAGAAGATATATCCCAAGGGTTGTTGGGTACTATTTCTGGTGGATTGATCAAGGTAGTAGGTATGTAATCAGCAATCAGAGATGGTGAAATATATGGACATTGAAGACAGGATGGATTTGAGTGAGGGAATGAGAAAGTTGCAAGAGGTAAGATAAGGAGCTATGGCATTCAATAATTATGAAGGGACTGATACAGTGGTAATGGAATTTGTCTGTGGGGTGAGTGGTTTTGATCTTGCAATGGAGTAACCATACAAGGTTGCCAGGTTGGAAATCAAGTTGAGGTTTGTGATAGGTATCATAATTTCAGGCCATAAACTCATTAGCATGAGCTAATTCTGCTTTGAGTTCTGTTTGAATAATATGAGTATGATCTGTTAGTTCTGAAGCAGCAAGGTTGGTAGATGCAAATGTCAAAGTCTGGATGATAGCCAAGGTTTGTGTAGAAAGGAGATTGTTGAGTAGAAGAATTGATGGAATTATTGAATGAGAATTGGGCTAAGGCTAAGTAATCTGACTAATAGTCCTGTTGATGAGACGTAGTTATAGAGGTAAGTTTTGAGAGTCTGATTTGTCTGTTCCATGAGTCCATCATCTTTGTACCACATAGAGCGATGAGATGTTTGAAGAATGAGGAGATGAATACAGATCCATTGATGAGGTAGGTGGTAATGGACTCATCAGAGGTCAACTAGTGTTGACTCCTTAAGAATATATGACTGGGTATGTTATTGAGTGCATGGGCTTCATGTACTTCAACTCAAATCATAACTAGCAGTAGTGTAGAAAGATATGGGATTAGTGATTGAAAAAAGTTTGTGCATAAAAGGAAGCAATACCACTCTCAAGCTCCTTGAGCTCCTGTTCTCACCATTGTACTTGAGTGATGTAGAGGATTGCAGGCTTTTTCCCTCACCAATTCTGCATGAGATGTTGGAAAGCCAGTAGATATTGACACCACTCATCACAATCATAACTAGAAACTCCATGATTGGCCTCATTCAACTGCACCATCAATAACTGGCCACTCAGAAAACATGTGCAAACCAAGTCTTGCCTATCCCCTCCTGAGCTGCCATTGCTTTGAGTGTATGCACAGCTGTCAAGTGCCAGGAGCTCCTGTTGAAAATTGAGTTTGGCTATCTCCCAAAGAATTTCCTCCCATTCCACTGTCTGGAGTGACTCAAATGATTTGCCTTGCCAAGTCACAGTTGTCTCTTTGTCACATTGGACCTTGGCTCTGGAAAGGCATAGTTGGAATCCATGGGTATCTGATCTGATTCAACCAAGCTGGAGAGTGAGTGATCAATACTTTGTAGGGCACCATGCCATGCTGGAATAGGTGGTGGATAGATTTCATCATTGGGATCACGGTGATGATCTGCATTGAACACAATTCAGCATAAACTACACAAACGATACAATATCCTACTTACAAGGTGAATACTCTGCTGCACAAGCTTCCTTGTTCATTTTTTTTGACAACAGTGGGAGTGGTTCAGTACGAGGCTGGAAAGCCACCAAGTTGAAAGGATTGGGATAATGCATCATGCTATGAGTATACTGCATAATAGCATGATACTTGGCCTCTGTAGCCACCCCACAGTAGATGGACTGGAATGGCAGATTTGCCTCCTCCAGAATGTGAGGCCCAATTTGAATTGGTTTGACCACCTCCCAAATGTGCATTGTCAAAACCAAGTCTGACATGAAAATCAAGTAGATTGGGATACTGACATGATAAAAGTCTTCACAAACAGTGAGGTCACTTGTGAATGCACCTATGACTTGTATTGGCTTTGACAGAGGCTTCAATGCAGGTTCTTGCAGGTGAAGTTGATATGTCTCGAGAAGAGACAATTGGGCAGTGAGCTCTAGTGCAAGTCATTGGGCTTTGTGAACAAGTATCTGAGCCTTTCAAAATGTTGTGGCCAGATACAAAATTCAATCCAAGAAAGAGGGGAGGAGAGTGGCCAGGTGTTGTGCCCATTGGTCCTTTTGGTAGCTCACTGTGTGCTTCAATATGGAATGGCATGGTGCCACAAGTTTGGAAATGTAGAAGGCAGTTAGATGTCCAAGACCTTGAATCTGACAACTCTCCTTCACAAAATCTTGTTGCAATGGCATGGTCCATGGAAAGTGTTGGAAATACAAACCATCATGTTGGACTGAGTTTGAGGTGCATGGCAGAACAGACATATCTTATTTCAAATAGGTGATACATGAATTCACCTTATTTTAAATTACTTGTTTCATGGACACTCACATAAATATTCAAGCCATTTGTCATATCACCTCAGTCTATTCTACATTGACTGAGGTGAGTACAACACATACTTACATGTACTTACAATACTGATGGACTCCTTAGTTGTTGTGACCTTTCTATAGGTTATGGGCCCTGACCCAGTGTACTGAATTACAAAAAGTTGTGAAACACCTTGTCTACCCTCTTCCCAATGTCTTCCACATCCACAAAACTTAGTGACAACTTCTTGCATATCCCAAAGCTCGACATCGCAGGTACAAACTGGGTTATCTACAAGGATCGGTTATTCTGGTCTATAGATGCACATGGCCTACTAGGGCATCTTGACAGCACTGAAACTGAACCTGTCTACCCATTCCCAGAACCTCCTGTAACCAACCCAGCAAGCTGCTGCATTGAGCCCAGCTGACCAGGCATGAGTGGATGAGTAGAAGAAGAAAATGAAGACATGGAAGCAGAGTGAAGCCATTATTAAGCAACAGGGACAATCCCAGACTCACTTTCTATGAAGATTCAAGGCTATGGCACAGCACTCAGTATCTGGAAGGTGCTTGCAAACAACTTCCAAAACAAATCCTGTATGGTTTCCATGAATCTCCAAGGCCATCTCCAAGAGGAGAAATGCTAGGAGAAAGGCAATGTTTGTGTACACTTTGCAAAGTTACACAAGATGCAAGAAGATCTGGCAGTGATGGGACACCCTCCCACTGAAGATGACTTTTATGCTATAATACTCAGATCACTTCCCCCTTCATACGACTCCTACATCTCTGCTGTCAATGCCACATCTAATGTGCTTGGCACTACCCTATCATCTGATGCCATGATGCAGACCATCACAGAGGAATACAAAAGGTGGACTCTCAAGTCCAAGGGAACAAAGGAGGAAAATGTTGCCTTCTTCATTGGAGAATCGAAGGGACACAGCACCAGCAGGTCCAAGAAGGATGTTGAATGCTTCAACTGCCACAAGAAGGGCCACTATCAAGCTGATTGTTGGGCTCCAGGTGGTGTGAAGGAGGGTCAGGGTCCAAAGCACAAAGCTAAGGGCAACAAGAAGGGCAAAGAGAAGGAAATGGCAGCTGCCATAAAGCCTGATGATGATGAGGAGCACGAGGCATGGATGGCGATCACAGAGTCAAATGAAGACATTTTTGTGGGCCTCATTGACAATGACTCAGATGGAGACACCACCTCAATCACCTCAGAGATTGATGATCTCTTCGAACCCAACCCTTCCAACATGAGCAAAAATGGCAAGTGGCTGTCTGATGGTTATGACAGCATGCTGGCACTACATCCTATCTCAGATTCCTCAGATGAAGAGGACAGTGATGACAATGTTGAAAGGGCTGTGAGTGAGGCCAGTGACAGCACAGATATGTCCTGGATGGAGGAAGACTCCTGCAATGACATTCAGTTAATTGAATTGGATGATCAAGCATATACACACACCTTTGCTACAGCTGCTCTCACCAAAGACTCTTCGGAGAGTCTTGGGAGCACTCTTGTTGATATCAAACTTTATGATTCAGGTGTCTCCCACCACATGTCTGGCCTCTGCCACTGCTTCATAAACTATGAGCCCATCGCCACAAAATCCATCACTGCTTCTTGTACACACCAAACATGGGCCTAACCCTTGTCTCGATTAGCCAAGTGGTTGCCTCTAGACCAACCATTGTTTTCAGCAAACAGCACTGCAAAATCTACAGCAAAAATAAGTGCTGTGTCAGATTAATCAAGGTGCAGGGAGGACTATACCATGTCTACAACTCTTGCAACATTACTGCTGCAGCTGCTCAGCCCCATCCAATCACCCTAACCATCAACAAACTCCATTGACATCTTGGCCATGTTGCGCATGCAGCTGCATGCAAGCTGGTCATGGATGGTCTTGTCCACAGGGTCCAACTTGATGAGTTGAGCACTCCAACCACATGCAAGTCATGTGAGTGGGCAAAGCAGACACAAAAACCTATCCAGAAGGTTCATGTGCAGGATTGGGCATTGAGAGTGGGTGAGGAAGTACATTCAGATTTGTGAGGGCCTGCTCCTGTCAAAACAATCAACAAAAAGGAGTACTATGTCAGCTTCACAGACGATAACACCCACTATATAAAAGTTTACCTGTTGCATCTCAAAAGTGAAACCTTTACAGCCTACTAGATGTACAAAGCATGGATCTACACTGAGGAGAAAGTCAAAATCAAATGTCTTCACTCAGATCAAGGGGGAGAGTACCTTGACTCCAATGTCAAGGCACACCTTGATGCCAAAGGCACATCTCATCAACACACCACTCATGGCACCCCTGAGTACAATGGAGTTGCTGAACACTTGAATTGCATGATCCTGGAGAAGGTCCAAGTGATGCTACATGACAGTGGCCTAGTGAAATATTTATAGGGCAAGGCTGTGATGCATGCAGTCTGGCTGAAGAATCATACCTCTACCCATGCTCTCAACAATTCTACTCCTCATGAAATGATGTTTGGAGAGAAGCCTGACATCTCAAATGTTCCTGTTTGGGGCTGTAAAGTCCAAGTCCATGATGATACAGGTTCAAAGCTTGATGGCCATTCTAAAATTGGCCACTGGGTTGGATTTGATGAGGAAAGTCTTGCACATCACATCTACTGGGCACAGAAGTGACAGATTTAATGTTGAGGAAGAGTTTAGTGTTGAAGCTGTACCACTTGAGGGGGAGCAGAATATGGTCAAGCAGCCCTCTTCTCCCAACAAAACCTCATCCACCATTGAAGAGGTTCCCGATCCTGATGCACTGACACCTGCAGTTGTTGAACACCCCGAAAATGATTTTGAGGCTGAACCTGAAGAAGGTAGAGGGAAGCACATTTGAAAAGAATCAGCTTATGTTTGTCATTTGCATGATGGTGAAGGTGTCACAAGTGAGAGACCAAGTGATCCCATTCTTCCAGCAGGTATGCAGGAGGGTTCTGAGATGGGCAACATGGCAGAAGAACAGTGGGAAATGGTCAGTGTTGAAGATTTCATGATGGCAACTGTCACTGGAACTGCTGAAGGTCTGATGCCAGACTATGCCAAGGCAAAATGACATCCCAATTGGCCATGCTGGGAAGAAGCTATCAAAGCTGAATTATGAAGCCTAGAAGTGAATGGTACCTGTAAACTCATCAAACAACCTCCTCCTGGGACCAACATTGTTGATTGCAAATGGGTGCTGCAAATCAAGAAAAATGCTGCTGGTGAAATCGAGAAATACAAGGCTCACCTAGTAGCAAGAGGTTTCACTCAAATTTATGGTGTGGACTTCTATGAAATGTATGCACCAGTAGCCAAACTCACTTCTTTTCAACTCCTCCTAGCAGTCAGTGCACATAACGGCTGGCCCATTGACTCATTTGACTTTGATAGCGCATTCCTTAATGAGCAACTGAGTGATGATGAAGTTGTCTACCTCAAGCAACCTGCTGACTATGCCCAGAAAGATTGTTGGCACTATGTGTTTCATCTGCACAAGGCACTGTATGGTCTTCATCAGGGCATGAAGAACTGGTACGATGCACTATGTGAAGTACTTGCTAACCTTGGACTCTCATGCACTGAATCTGACCATGGTGTGTCTTCTACAAGCACATGGGCAAAAACATTGTCATGATTGCATTGCATGTCGATGATTGCCTGCTAACAGGAAATTCTGTGAAATTGAATGCAGAAGTCAAAGTATAGCTGAATCAGAAGTATAAGCTGACTGACCTTGCAACATGGCTCCTTGGTATTCAGATTCGATGAGATCTTGCCACACACACCATTTCCCTCTCACAACATGCCTACATTGACTCCATCCTCACCCACTACAACTTCACAGACCTGAAACCTGTCACCATGCCCATGGATCCCAGCAAACCCATCTTGAAGTCATAGTGCCTAACTAAACTTGAGGACATCTCTCAAATGTGAAATGTGCCATATCATGAAGCTGTAGGATTCCTGATGTATGCCGTCATGGATACACATCCAGATATTGTGTTCACCACATCTACAATGGCACAGTTCAATGAGAACCCAGGATGGGAGCACTGGGAGGCCATAAAACACATTTTTTGGTACCTGCAGGGCACAAAACAGTTAGAATTGGTATATGGAGGGAGTGGTGTCATGGTCATTGAAGAAGCAAGAGTTGGTGACATTGTCAACAACAGAGGCTGAGTATGTGGCCACAATGCGTGTGGAAAAGGAAGTAATGTGGCTGCACAGATTGATCAGTGAGATCTTTCAACCTCTTGAGCAACCTACCACACTTTACAGTGACTCTCAATCTGCCATCACACTCACAAAAAATGGTCACTATCATGCAAGGACCAAGCACATTGACATACAATATCATTTCATTTGTTACATCATTGAAGCTGGCTCCATCAAACTAATCTACTGCCCTACCAACAAAATGACTGCCGACATGCTCACTAAAGCCCTTCCATCTGTGAAGGCCAAACACTTTGTGATTGTGCTCAGGCTGTCAATGGTTTGAGGGGGAGTGTTGGAAATACAAACCATTGTGTTGGACTGAGTTTGAGGCACACGGTGGAACAGACATATCTTATTTCAAATAGGTGATACATGAACTCACCTTATTTCAAATTACTTGTTTCATGGACACTCACATAAATATTCAAGCCATTTGTCATATCACCTCAGTCTATTCTACATTGACTGAGGTGAGTACAACACATACTTACATGTACTTACAATACTGATGGACTCCTTAGTTGTCATGACCTTTCTATAGGTATAGTTTACACAATATAGTCTATTCTACATTGACTGAGTTGTTGTGACCTTTCTATAGAAAGTGCATGGGGTCAGTTCAATCATAGATGGGGAGTGGGATTAAGGGCAGGTGTGCACAATCATGAAGAAATTTTTGAGGCCATTGTATTGGATCATCATCACTGTATTGCAAGTTTGAGTGCAGATAAAGAGATTGGTCTCCACCAAGAGGAGGATATAACATTTGTTTTAAATTAGGACTAGTAACAATGTAATTTCCTGAGTTGACTAACATGCCAGACAACCCATCAAAGGTGCAGATAGCTATGTGAATGTGTGTGATTAAGGATAGAGGTATGAACCAGAAGGACTCATGTTGGTCATCCAATTTGTTTTTTTGGTGCAACAAGAGTGAGGGATTGGTCATAAATTCAGATGGACAAGGCAGTCCTAACGATTGATCCATGGTGATAGAAAAGAAATACAGCTGTTGGTGCAACAGGCCAAATGAGCTACATGTCATGTATTGCCCAAAGAGTCTAGGGATATTTGATTGTCTGATGAACTAGATTACATCTGAGTGCAAATAACTGAGAAACAATGTACCTGGTAAGATAAATGAACATATGATGAGAAGGAGACAGTAGAGTCCAGGGTGACATGGCTGTTGGTGCAACAGGCCAATTGAGCTACATGTCATGTATTGCTTGCAGTGTCTAGGGATATTTGATTGTCTGAGAATCCAATTATACCTCATACCAATGTCAAGGATTGACTACATATCTGAGCAAGTGATAAGATGGAATTTAGAAAGGAATGAAATGAAGATAATGAGAAGATGATAGGCTACAGCCATTGGTACAATGAGCTGTGCAAGCTACACAAAGCATAATACTCAGCAGGGAGGGAAGGACACCAATGATTCCATGAGTGGGAATGAGGGAAGATAGGAAATTTGACAAACTTTGAAAGGGCCTGTGTGTTCAATGGATCAACAACACAGAAAAAGCTTGGCTGGGTCTTAGCACAACACAGACAAAGGCTCTGCTCCACACCTGGATCATCTCCACATCATCATTGTTGTTCTCAGTAATGAGACCAGCCATTTGGCTGCCTATGCTCACTCAATGTAACATCAGTGAGCCCTTGTGCTATGGCCTCACTTTCATCATTCATGCTCCTTATCATCATCATTGGTGTCAGTAATGGGATCAGCCATTTGGCTGCCCATGCTCACTCTATGTAACTGGCCTCACTTTCATCATTCATGCTCCTCATCATCATCATTGGCATCAGTAATGGGACCAGCCATTTGGCTGCCCATTCTCACTTGATGTAACATCCGTGGGCCCTCATGTTATGGCCTTGCATTATAGACTAATAAAATATCTTATTGTATTCTCAAGTCATCTTGATGAAGGACCAAGCCCATGCCTTTGCATATCAACTTTACCTCTTTGCTTGCTAATGGGACCAGCTGTTTGACTGCCCATTCTCACTCAATGTAACATCAGTGAGCCATACTCAGGCCATGACATAGCATTGCTATGCTACTCATATAGAATGTGTAATTGTATCTCATAGTATTGTGTGTGTACATCTTTATGAAGAACCAAGCCCCATAACCTATATCTACAGGTAAATGGCTAAACCAAGCTCAGAAATCCATCGGTCAATGAAGTGCCTTAGAAATTCTGCCCAGATGTCTACTGGTGGCATTTCGCCTAAGGACAAGTGCAAGTGCATATCATTGGGCCCACTCTCTGATCAGGACCAGACATTTGAGGCTGTAATCTGACTGATGCCAGGGAAATTAACAAAATGTGTCGCTGACCCCCCTTCATTAAGGAAACTGCTCACGCTCATGCTCCCTCTTCAACCCAGTTGGTATGGCCTCTTTGTCAATTTCTCATGTTCAGCACCCAGATATCATTGATCATGATAACCATATTGATGTACCTGCTGGCATACACAAGACAGATTTTACTATGGCCACTCACTTCCTATTTTTGGTCAAGGTATGTGGTCTGTGCACTCATGTAATGATAATTGACATAATTCTGTCAGACAAATTCTCCTCATGTCAGCATTGTGCTGTTCCCACACATAGATGATGGCTTTGTCCATCTTGTTGATCATGGTGATGAAATTGGCCACCATGACATAAAGTGGCATCATGATTTTGACATCATGGATTGGGTCAGTGGAGATTGGGGCCCCACTGAAGATCTTTTCTCTGGAGAGCAGGGTCTATGTTTTGAACCCTCTGAAGTGGGTCACATTTATCTATTGAAATCATAGGATGTTGACCAGCCACTAGGCTTTTTAAAGGAGTATAATATGGTGCATGCTTTTTTTAAGGAGTAGTACCACCAAGTATCAAAGAGGGAAAAGAAATGGAGTTTTGATCAATAGAATATGTTGTTGTCACATTGTCATCAACAATGTTTGGCTGGCCAACTTCTACCTTTGTATGCCACCCACATCTTTGAAGTGGGGCCAAGCTTTTGAAAAATGAACTTATGGTCATGTCTATATAATGTCTGTGATGACAATCTTCTCATCCCCTTTACTCTCTCTGCAATCCTCTTTGTTATGGCTCACATAAACAGGCCTGGTCTTCCCACTGAATTCTGTTCATGGGTCAATGACTACAAAGAAGAATATGTATCTAACACCAGAATTGCAAATGCCAAGCCAGGGCTGTACTTTACACTCTCCCTCATATTCTGCTTGGAGTCCACTGAAGTCCGAGCAGAGTCCAGTGGAGTAAATAATTGTCCATTATAGTCCATTTGGAGTCCAGTATACTCTGTATGAAGTCCATACAGACTCCAGTCAGATTGCAGTCCACTGGACTAACTCAACTGAAAATACAAAAAACTCACATTGAGTGGACTCTGAGTGGACAAAGAACCTCTGTGAAACATACTCAAGTACAAACTTGAGATGGTATTCCAATTATAATATTACATAATCAAAAAGAAAAACATGAAATTTTCAAAACATAAATCTATTGCTATATACAATAAGTTATTTATCTAAATACATTGTGACAGCAGTACCCAGGGATTTGACGGCATCCAGGGGTGTCATGACATGTTCCAGGGTGGTCCAGGGTGTTGCGAGGTGGTGTGGGTGGCATTTTGAGGTGTCCCAGGGGGTATTCGAGGCATTCCAGGGTAATTCCATGGTATCTTGGTTCATCCTAGGGGCTTGGGGTCATCCTGAGGGCATCTGAGGGTGTTGTATTGAGGTTTAGGAGCACTGTTGGTCATTTGGATGTTTTTGGGGTGCTTTGGAGGGGTGCAGGGTGTCCTGGGTGGTGTCAGGTCTTTTCTGGGGCCCTCTAGAGGGGTTCTGGGCACATTTTGGGGGTTGGGATACATGTTGGGGCAGTGTGCATGTTGTGAATCATCCTATGGGGTCAATTGGGGGTGTTCCAATGTGCCGTGGGCTGTCTGGGGACCTGTGGGGGTGCTGTTGTCAGTAGTGGTGGTGGTGGACCCAACAGGGATGCACCAGGGGGGTATCCTGCTTCCCAGGTCTCCCCTCCTTCCCTCAACACAAACCCATACTCCAAATGAACCATCACATCCCTCATTTGAGGGGAGGAGGGTGGTGAGGCAGCAGTTATGGCATGGCAGTGATGGTGACTCCACTCAGACTCCACTCAGACTCTGCTTGGACTCTGCAATTTAAGAGGCTTCATAATCTGACCAGAATCTGGATGGAGTCCAGTGGACTTTGGGCAGTCCAGGTGGACTCTGACTGGATAAAGGGGGGGGGAGTGTAAAGTCCTCAGCCAGGGCAGAAGATTCCCAGGAATGACTTGAAACTTGCGAAATGGGTGCTAGATCTGTGGAATACCTTTGAGCAGCATTTCAAAAGCCGAATCCAGGCCCTTGAAAGTGAATCCGAGGATGATGGCTATTGAGCCACATTACGCAAGGTGAGTCTTCTCTTTTCATATCAATGAGGAAATTTTTGACAAGGTGGCAATTTCAAATGTATTTGTGTACCCATGGCAACATGATAAAATGCCACACCTTGAAGGAGTTTGGTACAAGTGGTGCCACATCATCTGCCACTGCATCAGTGCCATTGTTGGATCCCATGCCATTTTTCTTTCAGGGCCTAGAGACCACCACGCATGCCTTACATGATGCACACTTTTGCGAGGAGGTTGGTATTGGCATCAAAGGATGACACAAGGAAGAGGGGATCTCACACTTGAGCTACCTGGAATGGTCAATCATGAGTTGAAGCTTCTTTGGTCCCAGTTAGACTTGACAAAGAAAGAAGAATTGGAGGAAAGAGCAAGGGAGATCAATAATGCCTCTGAAGAAGAAACAGTGGACAGGTCAGTTTTCATATACATGACCACCAGATCAGCTCATGCTCATTGTCCACAGAAACCAACATCTTCTTCTTCCAGAACTTCTCAGATTATTTCAGAGCCTCATAGGTCATAAGCAGTCACAGATTGGGAATGCAGCATTTGCATTGATGTATTCATATCATGGCGAAGATTATTCTCTTCAAGTGGGGCAGTAAGTGACTTTTCTGTTATTACTATGTCATATTGACATAATGTATACAGTTTAACTATGTCCTCAAACAGCAAGGAATTCAAACAGTTGGAGCTGATGTTAGACAATTGGAGAGAGTTTTGTTGGTCGCAAGTTGACTGTAAGTGTTTTCAATAATTAATTTTCTATGTATCTCATTTGAATCATAGACAATAAGAAATTTGCATCAGCACTGCCCAACACAGGTTCTGGAGATCCCTCAATGTCTTCTGCCTCCAGTGGTAGTGGAAGTATCGCTCTTCCATCTATGCAAATGCCTGCTGCTACTTCCTCTTGTGGCAGTGCTTCCATTATGTTGGCATGTGCTTCAGTGCCACCTGCAACCTCTGATAGGGCTGCAGTCATTGTTCAGTCTTCTGCTTCTGCTTCAGTCATGCCATCGTCACCAGCCTGCATCACAATGTCACCTTCAACCTCTAACACAAACACAGCTATTGTCCAGTTTCCCATCACTCAGGCTGCTACTACTGATACTCTGCCTTTGGCCCCAGCTCCAACTGCTCCGCCTGCAGTCCCTCTTTCAAACCCTGTACCTATGTCAATCCCACCTTCAACTCTGTCGCTGGGTGGCCCCAAAGAAGACACAGCTATTGTCCAGTCTCCCTTCACCCAGGCTGCTACTACTGATACTCTTCCTTTGGTTCCAACTGCTCCAACTGATACTCTGCCTTCAGCCCCAGCTCCAACTACTCCACCTGCAATCCTTCCAAACCCTGTACCTATGTCAATCCCGCCTTCAACTCTATCACTGTGTGACCCTGAAGAGGCCACAGATCAGGAGAAGAGTAGCACAGATAAAGATGTGACTCCACCTTCAATGCCTATCACTCCTCAGAAGTCACCATCTTCTACCTTGTCTTTGCCCCCAACAAGCTCTCCATGCTCTCCATCCCTAACAAGTGACCTCGAAGGCAATCTCCCCATTGCCCCCAGTGGCAGGAAGTGCTCCAGGGCAGCTGCTGACCCAGCGCCATCTTGTAAGTGTGCCAAAACACAGAAGTCGAAGGCTCCCACTCCAGAGGTTTCAACAAGCTTACATCGTTCTGTACGAGCATCTAATCCAAAGCCAATTGTGAAGCTGAAGCCATTCACAAGAAAGCCGAAGCCTGGATGGTATATGGTAAGTATTATTATCCTTCATCAAAATTCAATTCTAATCCCACTGGCTGGTTCGTAGGTTCCAATTGAGGGTGAAGATTGAACATGGGTACCTGTTTAAAATGTCTCCGTGTTTAAACCCTCTTCATTGTCTACTCGTTTAATCTTCTCCACGTGTTTAAACCCTCTCCATCGTCTACCTGTTCAAAATGTCTCCATGTTTAAACCTTCTTCATCATCTACTTGCTTAATCTTTTCCGCATGTTTAAACCTTCTTCATCGTCTCCTTGCTTAATCTTCTCCACTTGTTTAAATGCTCCTCATCATCTACTTGTTTAATCTTCTCCGCTTTTTAAACACTCTTCATTGTCTACTCATTTGATCTTCTCATGTTTAAACACTCCAATGCTATTCATTTCATTGATACATACATGTATACATAGTCTGGCCGTAGTATACTGTGTGTTTAAATAATTCAATGTTTAAGAAACGGGGGGTTAAACATGGTCATCATCCAATATGATGGAGTTTTAAAATGAATCAAACCAGTTACTGCCCAGTAAGCCTTCCTTGCATATACTTCCCTCATTTATTCACGTTATGAAACAGAATGCAGCTCCAAGTAATTGGACTCCGTCAAGAGCATCTTCATGCTATCGGGGTATGGAAAGAAATTGCGCTGGTTTCTAGAGGCTACTGGGTGCGAGTTTATCATTGCCTTCACAAGCTATGTGAATTGGACTCAGGGATCGAGGTGAGATATATTCATCAGCAGACAATTGGATAGGTGGTAAAAGCTGCAGATGTAAAATGCTGGATCGAAGCGGGGGAGCATGTGTGATCATCAAGTCATTCGATGAGCACATGTTCAGATCTCGACCAAGTGTGCATGGCCCCGTGTCACAATTTCTTACCAATATCCGGCTTGATACCTTGATATGTAATTATATTTTCAGAAGTACATGTATGACCGGCTGGAGATATTCATAGAGAACCAGCGACGATTTAAATCATTGATAATTGTACATACACCGAGGTATAGGTATAATAATCATTCATTACAAATCATTAAGTTATCACTGATAGCTGATGAGTTGTGGACTTCCACTTGTAATTCCCCAAGTTCCAAAATCGACTTCAAGCTTTGAAGATATCATCAAATGCACACCTATATACACTGGTAGTCTTAAGACTATCCGATATTTGTCAGAACCTAAGTCTCAGATTGGCCCCATAACCATGGGGCCCAAGCCTACCGAAGACTATGTAATAATTAGCTTTCTGGGTAGGCTTGTCTTAAATCCAATACTCGTTTGTTTTTGATAGTCTTATAATCCTATGCCCACCTGTCTTTGAAGCTGTCAAGTTGTCTACCATAGGC
>JABAJS010000237.1:0-13303 GCA_018221635.1 Tephrocybe sp. 10521TJB
GCCGTGGATGCTTCTCTTGAACGCCTCCAGCTTAGCTATATCGACCTTCTTCAAATCCATCGCTTTGATCCTGCGACCCCTGTCGAGGAGACGATGAAAGCCTTGCATGATCTCGTGGAAAGCGGTAAGGTTCGCTATATTGGCGCTAGCAGCATGCGTGCCTGGCAATTCGCGCTGCTTAACGAGGTTGCGGATAAGCATGGCTGGACAAAGTTCGTCAGCATGCAGAATGAATACTCATTACTCTATCGTGAAGAGGTACGCTACTTTTGCTTCCAATACCGGCATATAATTGACGATTAATCTCCTTAGGAACGAGAAATGAACGCTTACTGCAACTATAACGGAATTGGACTGATCCCTTGGGCCCCTCTTGCAGCCGGCGTTCTCGCGCGACCTCTCGAAACCACCTCAGTTCGAAGCGACAGCCTCAAGGGTTCCCCTTTCGAGCGCGAAATCACATCCGGGGATCGTGCGATTATTAATCGTGTGCAGGAGCTCGCTACAAAGAAGGGTGTCAAGATGAGTAAGATTGCTCTCGCCTGGTCAATCTCAAAGGTGTCCAGTCCGATCATTGGCGTAAATTCGGTGGAGCGCCTGGTGGAGGGGATTGCGACCGATGTTACCCTGACGGACGAGGAGATCAAGTATCTTGAAGAACCGTAAGTTTATTTGGTCATGTTCTATTTCGATTCTCGTGAATCTCATTGATGACTTTAGGTATCAGCCTAAGCCCGTCAGAGGACACGCCTAAATGTTGGACAAGAAAGTCAAGAAATTGTAAACGTGTATCACATATGTACGGATGTATATGTAACTCGTTTCTCCTTGAACGAATCATTCTAAATGACATTCGTCCACACCGCCTATCACTTTCAAGCATACGCCAGCTTATACAAATTCTCCGACTCCAGAATGCCAGACAGCAGCCTCGACATCCATGCGGAGCAAAGCTCTTGTCCCTTGCCTCGTTGCACGCACCTGAATAACCGTGAAAAGTGTCAATGCCACATCCCAAGCGACACCTGAGTTCCTGAGATGCTGTATGTGTGCACAGATCATGCTCGATGTCATGTCGCCTCCACATCCTGGCGTTGGACGCCAGAACTCTGGGCAGCAAGCTGTCCCTCCCTAACCCAACCTCAGTCATCAATACGAATCATCGACGGCAGTTCCTCTATTTCCCTCTGTCAAAGATCACCTGCTCCAGGTCCAGGACAGGGACTTCGGACCTTCGGGTAGCCTTCTGGCTCGCCTGCTTCTGAACACCCGGGCGTCATGAAGTGCATCATATTCGTTGATGCGCGTCAGTTTCATTCCCTCTAAGGCCCCTGCTCTGTCCCTCAGCGTACCACCATCGCCTACCGTTGTCTCAGATGGGAGCTCCAGCCTATGGCAGCAGCTCAAGTTATTGCGGCGGGATGGCACTGATCCAGGGTCATCTTCGACGCTGACGATGGACACGTATTGCTAGCGCGAGTTAAAGTGAGCAGACGAGGGAAAGTAATATAGTCAAGAATTTCATCTTCTATGTGGTGCGCTACCAATCTCCTATACATCATATGAGGAGAGTCGATGGCCGCCACCACCCAGAATGCAAATGATCATCCTTGAGTTGCACGCTTTGACACGTCTTAAGCAACGTATAACAGCCTCTTCGGATCCGGTAGATCCATAAATATCCCTATCTACAATTTTCAGCGTAACATTTGCAATAGGGGAGCTCCTACCTTCTTCAGGTCAGTATGATGACAAATGTTTCATGATAGTAGGACCGTACCCCAATGACCTTCGCTCAACGAGTTCCGTAAATTGTTCAACCGTTTTGATGCCGTGTCCAAAGAGTGATATAGACACGATGTTCGGTAATAGGATGCTGTGAGAGATGTCATGCAAAGTCGTCCGGTCAAAGAGGGTGTCTTCTGCATTCAAGTTCTCAAGAGATGACAGCACATTCAGGTCACCATCGAGTGAGCCGTCAAATTCAAGGTTGGGGAACGACACCGTCAACTCGCGTAGGCTACATCCTGAACGTCGAACAAGAGATCCGACGTCGAGATGCGCAAAACCGGAGGTTGCGCCGGTATGAAGTTCCTGGAGCGCTGGAGCGATCAGGAAATCAATGAGGGAATGATTACTGGGAAGGTCATCATCCCAGGTATGGTAAACATAGAGGTCCTTGAGGTGAGGAAGATGTATCGTTTCCGGCGTGGTTAGATCGTGTATCGAGATGTCCATATGGCAACACTCTATGTAAATACATTGTCGGAGCAGCACAATGGCGAGATGCAGGTTTATTTTAGAATCCCAACTGCCATCCCCCAACAATGATAGGGAAGTAAGTTGGTTCCAGGGAACAGTTGTAGCAACGAAAAGCATTTCCTAGCCGTCCGTGTCGCTGACTAACTGAAGCTCCCGGAGACGTTCCATGCCAATGAAGAATGGCAATTCTGTAGATAAATCGTAAAATCTGTGGTCGAAGGTCAAGGTCAGATTCTCCAACAATGGGAACGGTGCCGGGGGCATCCTAAGGAGGTCATCCGATGCAGCTGTTGAGAGCCTGATGATCTGAAAATGACATCTTTGTAGAAGTATGTGATAGGCGGGATCCCGTAGTTCGTAAAAACTATGTGGGAATCTGAGTGACAAGGGTTGATGGGAATGGAGGATGTTATTGATCCAGAAGTCAATGTGGACGGTTCTATCCATTCTGGAGGAATACTTGAATATGACGTCGTTCCATAAAGAGTGATCACTCTTCGCGATCCCTCTCCACTGAGAGCAGACACGTGTGATCGTCCAAGGTACATAGCTGGAGTCTATGGGATATGTATATCCGCCTTCAACAGGCACGGAATTCCGGAAAATCTGGCCTAGAACTTCAGAGGGCAAGAGCTTGTGTGGCGCGATGGCCGTCCTGAGCCTGTCTAGTTGCAGCCTCTGGCCCGATGCCACAACCTCTGAAGTCATGTTTAGTTGCGCTTCGGTAACTTGGATCATGATATTGGCCAAGGCATTGTCCTCTGGGGATAAGATGAGGACATTCGACTGTCCGGCCTCGAATTCGATGCGATTCAACGTCACAAGATCGGCATTTGCTAGAAGAGATTCATCCATGGATTTAGGGACTAGAAATATCTCGATCAGTTCTCAAGAAGTGATTATTGTGAGAGGCTCTACTCCATAGTTCTTCATACCTGTATCAAGACTTGCGAATGTGGAGAAGGATGAGTGATCGACTGATTTATGGAGAGGATCGAGTCATCTCAATCTCTGAGTCATGACGTATAACCCCTTCGCCTCGTTGATCCGTGTGATAGTGGTTACCAGCAATGTACAATAAAATCGGCCTGAGCTTGGGTATGAAAATTCGCCGGAAACTAGAGGAGAGGAGCCAAACCGTGAACAAAATAAGGTGATTAATATTTTAATATTCCTGCGACTGGTATTATTGAAGTGAAGTAACTGGCAATTTTCCAGACATTTGTGGCTGCGCCATTGTGCAAGGCAGGTACACTGAGGTTACACGCCTCGTACGTCTGGCATCACCCCCGAAGCAATATCAATGAATCCGCGCGCAAAGAGAGGACGTTTGGGGAGACCTACATGGATGAGTATGTGAGGGGAAGTTGATATATCGGCGATATATAAACGTACAAATTACAATCTTTATTTGCATCGGGGAGGACGGGGCCTAGCAGTAGCTGTGACGGAGCACAGGCCGAGGGCGGCGAGCGTTTTAATGAAAGGGGCTGAAGGGACAATGCAGCGGCGCGTTGGTGGATCGTCTTTGCTTTAGAAGCTTTAATTGGGAGAACACGAGAAATCCGAGAGCTACATTTGCTGAAATCGTTGGCGCGTCTATCTTAAGCTGAAGTTTTTTATATATTTGGCCGCAGCACATTGGCCGTGAAAGCTAAAGGCGCGAAAAACAAGGGAAACATGCCACAATCAGTACTGCATTAAGGGAGGACACGCCTAAACGTTGTAAAAGAAAGATAAGAAATAGTAACTGTGTAGCACATATCCACAAATGTATATGTAACTCGTTTCTCCTCGAATGAATCATGCATAAGTAAGCGATTCGACCGCAACGCCTACCACCTTCAAGCGTATGCCAGCCTATGCAAATTCTCCGACTCGTCAAGCAGAAAAACAACTCCCATCCTCTCATCAATAGCAACTGACGCACACAAACACGGCTTCCCAAACCCAATCGGGAGCTCAATCCTCCCCGTACGAATCTCCTTAGGTCCAAAGTACAGTATCTGTATCTCATCCTCCGTCAACACGACCATATAACGCCCTGATGCCGAAAGTTGTCCGATTCGAAGCTTTCGACCCTCAACAAGAACCTGAATTGGCTCCGGAGAAAAGCTGACGTTATCCTCGAGCAGGGGGAGAAGCACGAAGAGTGTGCTCGTCTCAGAGACGTAGACCATGGTGTGGAGACCCCGTGGGGACCACATGTAATACTCTCTGTTCCAGGGGGCATAATCAAGGCTCCACGTTAGGCTCTCCGATTGAATTGGAGGAAGCGTGAGGGTCCCGGTGTCGTCGTATGCAGCAGTAGGTAGGAGGCTGAGAGGGAAGCGATGGACTCCGCATGACCTGTTGGCGCCCATGGTGTTTATGCCGTCCGTCGTGAAACATATCATGTCGGACAAGGCACCGCCAACCGGAGAACGCGGGAGGCGCGGCGACGGCTGAATCTGTATAGAATGGCAAGAATAATTTGAACGAGTAATTGCAAGAGATGTAGGCTTGCTTACATCCATACCCCACGAACATGGTATCCTCACTCGTCTGCCGGAAATATAGTCAAAGGCTAGTATACGATCTTCTGGAAGGCCAGTTGTTTCTTCTTTATATACGATCGCAACTACTGTCTTGAGGAGAGCCAGAGACTTGACTGGCGCGGGTCCACGTATAACCCGTACTATTTCAACGGAAATAGGGTCCTCAGCATGCAATATCTTGACGACCGTCACGTCCGTAGCATCCCTAAGCGACACAATTTCATGCAGTTGTTCTCGCAAATGGAAAAACAAATTGAAAAAACACGTACTCGGCTTCCAAATGACTCCTACAAGCGAACGCAACGAACCTACATCCCGGTTCATCATAAAGCTCCACCTTCGACACGCTCATCGCCTCAAATTCTCTTATCACAATCTCCTTTTCAATATCCGCCACGATCAAGCGCTCCTGGTTCCCAATGGTATCGAATATGATAATGATGTCCGTCCCAGGGATGACTGACATATGCTGCAAGTCCGGAATTCCGCTTTTGGAGAGGTAAGAGAGGTGCGTAGCAGGTTTCTCCTGGGGTAACATTAGAAGCGGGGAACTAGTCCATCGGGCTTCCAGTCTGTGGGTGTGATGCGTGATGCGTTTGAGCTCGGACACGCTGAGAGAGGATAAGGTCCAGCTTGAGGAACAGGCTATTGGCCTCTGAATTTCTGTCCGTCGTAGAAGAGCGGTCCATAATGCGGGTAGGCTTTCAAGGTTTTTGAAACGCCGACAAACCTAGATAAACCTCGGATGTAAGTAGGTGAATTCTAACGGCCCGAGCGAAAGCTAGGAACGCGCCGAGACTAAAGTAATTTGGACATACGGAGACAAAGACAAGAACGTCCGATGCTCCCAGGTATACACAGATTTCGAGTAGGAGGTCTTGAGGTAGATTCTGAAAGATGGTGATGTTCATCCCTTTCCCGCGTCAAAGTTTGCCCTTCCACGAGTTGGGGGCCTATATCTGGTCGAATGAGGTAGATATCCGGAATATGAACGGGAACTTAATATGCTATGAAAAGTCGTGAGCCGTGTCCGGAGATGGACAGGTGGCGGTAAGAAGCAAGATCGATGAAAGGAAACAAAGAGCGTTTATTATATTTGTGCCGCGATCTTATCAGATGCTGTTCCCATCCATCCCAATTCCCCAAAGGACATGCGCGATCATTGATCTCTATCTATGTAGAGGGTGGTCATATGAAGATGTAGCTATTGGAATTGGACTAGCTGTTTCAGTCAATGAATTCAAGTCAAGTATACCTCAAAACGGCCTCACGACATGACTTGAGCAGTTGATTCGCGCAAGGAGGGAGACTTGCCAAATCGCTGCTATTTTTATATGAATTTATGAATTCCTCCAAGGAACGCGTGCCTGAGATAGCTCGAGATGGATCAGACGAACGAGGTGCTGTGCAGAAGCGAGAGACACGGAAGTGAGCAAAGCAGCAAAAAAAAATAGAATGAGTAAACGAATGTGCGGTAAGTATACGGAAATAGGCCGGTGTAAAAATAGGTGATGTCGACATTAGCCACACAGTACATAAAGCGTCGCCCAGATTGTTCCATCACCCATTATGTTAAATTGAAAAACAAATCAATATCCCACCTTTGACACGCTTATCGCGTCAAAATAACTGATGATGCAACTTCCTTTACAACATCCGCCACGATCAAGGTCTCCTGGTCCCCGATAGTATTGAATACGATAATAATATTCGTCCCAGTGGTTACCGACAGATGCTGCAAGTCCGGAATTCCGAAGGTGCGCGGCGGATTTCTCGTGAGGGGGCATGAGGAACGGTGCGCGAAGTTCCGAGTAATTACCCTCAGCAACTCCGGTAACAGGAACTTTTCTTAAAGAAATTTGCCTTCTACCCAGTAAGATCATAATACATCGGGTCGCAACAAATTGCCTAATTTTCACTACGTCAAACATGAACGAATCATTATCAACCGAGGACGAACGGACAAACTAAATAACGCAGCATCCTTGGGTCTTAGCACTCTACTCTCAATAATTATCCGACGTGTCTACATTCATAACAAGATCGATCGCAGCCTGTGTCCGAGGCCGAATCTTGCATGGAAAGGGAAGTGGACGGCTACCAGGACGATCCATAAACACTGAGCAAACAGGAAGAATGAGGAAATGGATTACCTTGGAATCGACGTTTCAAAAATTTCTTGGGGTGTTATCTCTCTCCCATCTTCTCCGATTTCCTTTGAAATACGGAAGGTCGATAAAATTGTGGCTATAGCGATCCAGAGAGTAGCATCCGCGAGATGGCGCCCAGGACAAACCCTATACATAACAAATAAGCGACAGGATTTGGGACTTGAAACGATTGATACGGGCCTGCGCCCAAAGCCCCATGTTGCAGCTGGGAGAGGCTCACCCCGACCCTGTGGCGTCGGTAAAAATCGAGATGGATCGAACTTTGTAGGATTGGAATAGAGTTTCTCGTCCCAGGTCATTCCCCTGTGCGTGTCAATTAAGTAGTTAGAGGGGGTGTATGGCAGTTTGTATACATACCTGATATTTGCAATGATGATTGAATTTTGAGGGATGAACATGCCGTCATACTCATCATCCTCTAATGAGCGATGGGGCACTCCTATATGGTCATCAGCGGTCGACACGACATCACGGTATTGGAGAATTCTAACCGGAAGGAAGAGGATGATGCCACCTAGATTGAATTGAATGAATTACTCCGTGAAGATAAGAATGAAACCAAGTCTAACCTCAATAGTTCATGCATTATACATTCCAAGTAAGGCAAAGATTGGCGATCGTCGAAATCAGGTAGACGCCCATTTCCGACAACCCTATCAAGTTCTTCCTGGGCGCGATCCTGGCACTCGGGGTATAGGATCATCGCCAGAAGGAAGACCAAAAGCGACGAGGAGGTCTGGCATCCGTGAGTGTCCTGACATCCGACTTCATTAGTGGAGACCTACGGTCTCTGCTCCTGCTGAATATGCAGTAGCACCTGCACCTCTGACATCTTGGGCGTTGTATCCAACTTCTTCGCGTCCATGAACCAGTGCTTCCAGCTGTGTTGCCATTACAGATGGTTTCGCAGTGCCTGCTGCCTAATTGACGAATGAGAAAAAAGCTTAACGTTTGATTAGTTGGATAGATTCTTTCTTACCATCTGGGACAGAACATCATCAAATGTATAATCGTACAACGCTTTGACTTTGTGATAATTGTCTCTGGCGTAATAAGCATGATATGTCCCGGGGAACCACCTGGGCATGTATTCCACTACGTCCTATTTAGCGAAGTAATACGATAATGGCAAAAATGACTCACAGAATGGGAAGAAATCTAGCAGACTGCCTCCTGCGGATCCACCCTTGGTCATAGCGGCGGAGACCTCATGGGAAAGTTTGATGTAGGGGTCCTGAGCAGAAGTAATCTGATACCCGGAGACAATTCGGACAATGACGGCCGTGACGAAACTATTATTTCGTGGCTAAGAAACCTTTGGTGCATTGTGAGATTCATGCAACCTACGTGAAAATTGCCTCCTCCGTCTTCTCTACATTGTGACCCTCGACTAACTTCTGCGCAAATATACGTGCTTCACGAAGCTGGACAGGGAGGTACTTGGCGGTTATGTTCTTGGCGAAGTACTGCTGGAACATCCGCCGATGCACTTGGAACGCTTTACCGTAACGTAAGAATGGCAAGCTTTCGGTCCACCCCATCCTTGATGATCGCGTGAATACAAATGCATAAGTATAGAAGATTATCGCTCACTCATTAAGAGCCCTTGGAATGTATCGGTCACTGTAATTTGCACTGCGCTTCTCAAGCAGTTCCACAGCCCTTTGAACGCTGTTTATAACGACCGTGATGTGACCCATGACATTCAGATGCATGATGTCACCTATCATGTTGCGAAAGACAAGGGACCATTAGCAAGGTATAGGAGTGGGATCGTAAAACATACCGTATAACCGTCCTAACTTATAGAAACCTACATGAGGTTCAGAAGTTGGTGCAAACTTGAGATGGCCTATGATCGGATATGCTGGAGGGCTTGGAGGAAGAGGTAGACGCCGGGCACGAAGCTGGAGGTAGATTCGATGGATTGCAAAGCAGGAAACAATTAACAAGAGCAGAAAGGAGATTGAGGGCATCGCAATCTATAGCCTGTCACTTGGTGAGAGAGACTTGCAATTCTGCCCTTTTATGTGAAGCCATGCATCTGAGTTCTACACAATTGAGAAAAGCAGCAAACGACTATCTCGAATGGTATTGCTTACACAACGTCATAGAATTCTGATCGTACATGCCAACTTATAAGAATGCACAACCTATACAATAGCATATGAGTGCCTTTTGAAGTTGTTATCTGATACTCGTCTGGAGCATACATCGTACCTGGACATAATTTTAACTCGACAGGACTGTAGGCTTCGACGTAGAGGCCGTGTCATCGATGTAAGGTCTGACGTTAGCCCATGTTGACTTCTTCAGTACACTGCGGCTGCCTTGCCACTTTCAATGAACCGGAGCTGGCAGAAAACCTCGCTTACGCCTTAGGCCGCAGGGAAAGGAGCCTATCCAAGAATGGTTACAAGATAGCCTATATGCGAGTGATCCATTGAATGACAGGTGTCCAACATTTAGGATGAATCGGTCGTGGACTCTCCCAGCGGGACGCGTGTGGGAGAAACACAAACGAAGTTGTGGGAAGAGTAAGACATTGTGCTCGGGGATGGCCGTCATAGCAGTTGGGAGATCGAAGGAGGACTGAAATTCCTGGGAAGTAGGTATATTGTGTGGCTGAGAGAAAGAAACGATTTTCCGTAGATCAGTGAGAGCAGTGATGCAGATCCGGCGCGGCGGTCCTCTCAACCTCAGTATCCCGTCATCTTTGACTGATCAACAATCACCTCCCAGCCTTGACAGTTATATTCAGTGGACTCATCGTAAACAATATCTACCGCAGTATAAATCAGTTGTTGAATTCAGTTCTCAAAGCGGGACACGTACGCGTCCTATATCAGGGAAAAACGAAGTAGGGTCTGCGGTACTATGCCTGGTACCAGATCGAGTGTGAATATGAAGAGCTACTGCCAGTGACAGGGCTTTTATTTCAAAGTTTCCAGCGATGGCCGCGCAGGCGGTAAGCAAGTATACTCAGATTATCGCAATATAACGGCAGTGATATTGGCTTGCTCTTGCGAATACGAAGGACGAATTCCCAAAGTTGTCGTCTGGTATTAGTAAGGAACACGCATGCCTGAGATCACTCGGATAGTAAGCACCAGTGCACAACCACACCACAACAACACGTTGATATATCTGGATCATGGTCATTGCTTCCTTAGATTTTATTCAGACTATGTCTTATTTCATCATTAGCGAAATTCAAATACGGAGTCGATTCAGAATGATACATGAGTAGTAACTTTCAAATAATTAATGGCTCCACGCTGCCGGCAGAGCCAAAGGCGGCAGGTTCCTGCCCCAGTCTGTGTTCTGGTATCCATTTCTCTCCCTGTTTCTGCGCTGTTAAGCCAAAACTCTTACGGAGGGGAGAAGGGTCCAGGCTTGGTCTTATGGTATCAAAGCAAAGGTTTTTTACATACCACAATTACATACTATTAGATTAGATTGAAATAACAGAGGCAACACGTGGTTCATGCATGGCATGACTGATCTGTCTGGTTTTGTACTTATCAATGTGCGACATCGTTGCTCGACTATGAGTCTCCCACCAATTATGCACTTGTCCCTGCCACATTCTTCTGACCATTCAATGCCTCAGTCTCCACCAATCGAGCTCACACACTGCGTATCTATCGCCTCGTTGAATGATGATATTCTCAGACAGATCTTTGAGGCTATGCGGACGGAATCCATACTACCTGAGACCAAATTGAAGCAGAATTTGTTGTGGGCCTCTCTGATCTGCCATGCATTCAAAGATCCCGCTCTAGATGAGTTGTGGAGATCGATGAATACAACCATCCCCCTTCTACGGCTTCTGCCGAAAGTCAAACAAGTAAAGGGTGTTTTTGTAAGTCTTAATATGCTATAGCTACTATGAAGCTTAGCTTTCCACTATAGATGATCTGCGGGGACATTTCTGACGAGGATAGGGCGCGATTAGAGTTTTATGCATGCAAAGATTAGGGTTTACTGCTTGAATGCCCTTTCAACTGAAAACCAACACCTCCATGGCAATATAATACCATCAACCCAACTGCTGCCTTGTCTACAGCGCCTCATATGCCCCTCTATCGAAACAATAAGCACCCCTGATGCATTGTCCTTTCTTTTACCCACACTCCAATCAGTTGATATTCTCACCGGTGCTTCTCCCAATTCCATGCTCATAAGCAAAGACGAATACCAGAATATGCAGCCTTTTTTGTATGTTTTATGCAAAAAGACTCCTGCAATCCAACATCTTGTATTCTGTTTCCACACAAGTCCTGAGCTCAGTCCTCATGTCTGGGCAACAACCCTATCCTTCCGCAAGCTACACTCCTTGGAAATTCAAGGTGTTATGACCATTCCTTCATTTCAAGGCATCACTTCCCTCCCGAAACTCTGGAACCTCGCCATTAACCTCAGCGAATCCCATGCTGTAGCACCCCCAAAGAGCACCCTCTTTGTGTCTGACAGCAACACAGATGCTATCAGATTTGGTAATCTGCATTCTCTCTGTATCAGAGGCCATGGGTCCACTCTTGCTTCCTATTTTTTATATTTCAGAGGTGGAGCACTCAGAGAAGTTGGAATAACACTGTCTCCGGATGGCGACAGTGGGGTTATACTCTACACAGAACAATGGGAAATATTTGCTTCAGTAATGGAGGTTCAGTGGGCCTCCATGTTGTTCTACGTGTGTCTGGAGGCAAGTGATGTGACAGAGATACAGATAGGCGAGAATATCTTGCGGAGCTTTCAAGCCCTTTAAAGCTTGAAATATTTCGTAGTGACAGCAAGCATTGACATACCGGCATTCCTACGTCTTGTTGAACACATACCCAATGTTAGGGAACTGGGTGTTCACCGATTGGTTAGAGAAAGGAGAAACGACATGCTTCTCTCGTGTGTTGTGTCTCGTCTGAGGCGTCTCGGGATGGATAGTATTAATACTGTATGTATATATCTGTGTCACGGTCTGGCGCCGTTCAACAACGACTCCGAGGACGATCACATACACATAGTCTCCCCCATCATACTTTTTTTGTGCACTGGTCGCTGTCGCAGTCGGTTACGAGTAACTAGCGAGGTGTACTTACTTGAAGTCCTGCGTAAGTATCCAGGAACAAAGGACAGCCACAAAACCC
Source organism: Tephrocybe sp. 10521TJB (assembly GCA_018221635.1). Classification (NCBI taxonomy): domain Eukaryota; kingdom Fungi; phylum Basidiomycota; class Agaricomycetes; order Agaricales; family Lyophyllaceae; genus Tephrocybe; species Tephrocybe sp. 10521TJB. Next base: position 12,118 of record JABAJS010000237.1, read on the forward strand.
AACGGCTAAAGTCGTGGGAATTAGGAGTGGGATGCAGGGGGGAGTGATAATCTGAGAAAGTATATAGGAGGCAGAGGAGTTTGAGAGCGGGACGTGATAATAATTCAAAAATGCCAACATACCGAGATGTGACTGTGCACGAATACCTCGTCTCTCCACCTGGCCCACCCCACCCCGCCCCCGCCTCATTTGTCTTGGCATGCCCCGGCACCACCCCCATGTTACTCGTGTCGCTTTCCCCACATCCTCAGGTTCCAGGTCGGTGCTTCTCCCGTGTGCCCTGGGAAATCTGAGGCAGCTGGGAAGGGAATAAGAATGGAAGTCCGAAGTGGCCGTCGGGCACAGGTTCGGTAAATCAAAGTTGCCGGCGTCTATTTATAGTTTCGAGTACAAGGTGGAATTCACGTGCCTGAGATTGCTCAAGGTAGTACGCGCCGGGGCACAACCACGCCACAACAACGCGTTGATATATCTGGGTCATGGCTGTTGCTTCCTTAGATTTCATTTAGACTGTGTCTTATTTCATCTCAAAAGTGAAATTCAAATATGAGTAGATTCAGCATCATACAGGAGTTGCAACTTGCAAAAAATTAATGTCTCCACACGCCGGCAGAGCCAAAGGCGGCAGGTTCCTGCCTAGTTTGTGTTCTGGTACCCTTTCCCTCCCTGTTTCCGCACTATCAAACCCAAATTCTTACAGAGGGATTGAGGGATTGGGCCTGGTCTTATGGTATCAAAGCAAAGGTTTTTACCACAATTACATACTATTAGATTAGATTGAAATGACAGTGGCAACACGTGGTCCATGCATGGCATAACTAATCGGCCTGGTACCGTTTGTTGGTTTCGTGCTTTTCGATTTGCGACATCGTTACTCGACTATGAGTCTTCCACCAATCATGCCCTCGTCCCCGCCACATTCTTCTGGCCATTTAACCCCTCAACCTCCACCAATCGAGCTCACGCCCTGCATATCCATTGCCTCGTTAAATTACGATATTCTCAGGGTGATCTTCAAGACTCTGAGAACGTCATCAGAATCCATGCTACCTGATTCTGATCCTGAACTGAAGCAGAATTTGTTGCGGGCATCTCTGACCTGCCGTGCATTCAAAGACCCCGCCCTAGATGAGCTGTGGAAGTCAATGAATACGATCATCCCCCTTCTACGGCTTCTGCCGACAGT
>JABAJS010000238.1:0-18616 GCA_018221635.1 Tephrocybe sp. 10521TJB
GAATTTACGGTCAATTCTAAGGGGCGACTGGTGGCAATTAATGAGCCATACGCCGCTTACCCGTATTTCTCGGCCGACATTAAAAAGGAGCAGTATACATCGTAAGTACGATGATTTTGAATAGTGTTTAAGCTCGCCCATTGCTGGACATTGCCCTTCAAGGGTTATCACTCACGTAGGGAGACCGATCTGGTTAATTAGTTCGAACTTCTGTAAAACAATAAATAAATCGCGGGACCCAAAAATACAGAAAGTTTTCTCCATAACCGCAAAGCGTTTGGTGTGGAAATTTAAGTTTGGGTTACCCTGGTAGTGCTTGGCATTGAAATCGCACGATGCCACGGGCCTTTCTAAATCATTACGGCAACGCGCCTGAGTTTGATTAGCTCTAAGCTCTCCATATTGGTTGTATTTGTATAATAGCTGTCAAATTTAAATACTGTTAATATATAGTTCTGGACTCTTTTAAGCATAAGCAATTTTGGTACATAGAGTGTGCTTTCATTGTTACGATTCCCAAAACGAAAAAGTAACTGCCTGATATTTATTTATTCTTTGAAGCCTAGTGAGTGAGATCAAGTGAGATGTCGGCACAACTTTGGATACTGTTCAGTGATCACTTGTTTTGAGATTTGCGCCACTGCTGCCAAGACAAATACCAAGTATTGATAGAGTTTAATGGTTTCTCTGGCCGTGTATGCCAATCCAGCTCGCAGTTGGCTTGGCTATGAAGTGACGCAAGGACAGGTAAGGACAAGAACCAGGTCTTGAGCCCACCGCGAATCGTATAGCACAAGGTAAGTAAGCCCTTCACCTCGGCGGGTTGATCGCGTAGAATTCAGTTGTGATGTCATAATTCATTTCGGGTGCCTCGAATTACATACTTTGCAGCTATAATGTACCGTATTTGCCTCCGTGCACAGGGATATTTTACAGCATGATATGGTTTCCGCTTCACGTTACGGGGGGGTATAATGTAATGGGCGATGTAGGGCTGGGTAACATTTACATTGCGTCTGATACCGATATGTGGGAGTCGGCAGTGGGGGAGCGGTCGTATGAAGAGGAATAGATCGTATTCGGCTTCTTCGAGCTTCTGGGGAGAGGGTACGATGAAGGTACTGGCGGAGGATAAGCTAGAGACAAAGGTAGAGGAAGTATTATAATTAAGGAAGAGCTTGTCAGTGAAGGAGGTTTTGAGGTCGACGAGGTGAAGGGGGCTGGATGCTGCGGGAAGGGAACATTCAGTGATTGTGATATATATGAGGGGCTCACCTACTTCATTTCTATATTTTGAATGAAACAATGGTACGAACTGGATGCCGGAGGACCTCTGTTCTGAACCATGTCCAGACCTCCCCTTAGAGTACTTCTTATGGGCCTCCACTCTAAATCTGAGGAAGATGAAAAAGATGAAGGACGACGCAGACATCACCCACCAGAATACCAGGTACAGCTCGACGCGCGACAAGTTCGAGTGGACGTCGGCCCAAGTCATACATGAACGCAAGCCCGGGTAGGCGTTAACGTTGAAACATTGACAGTTTACATCTTCAAGGCTTCAGATTAGTTTACCGCTGTCCAAATCGTTGAGCCACCTAGGTCAATATGTTCAGATAGTGGGAGTGATAGTACTAGTAGGATTCTGTACCAACAGTGTTCGTCGATAAAGCTTTAAAGTTGAAAGTGCAAGACATCGATCTTCGGACCGGTGATTGCCGCCATCAGATATCAGGCACAATCATTATCATTTTCTATAAACGGAAGTAATAAAAAAAGGTGCTCTGCTTATAGCTGGTCTCTATATATTGCACATATATATGTTGCTTCTATTATCTCGTCGTCCTTCCAGCCATGAATGTCTCACAACCCAATAATGTGTCATATCTCGTTCAGTTGAACTCGTGAGTACCTGTTGTCATCCCTTGGAATGGACACCACGCAGCACCCATTGTTCGCCTAAAATGATATAAACGGGTTGCAAAACTCAACAACAATGGCTTAGGACAATCGCAACGCGCACTTGGTACCTGTCCGGCCTCTAAGAACTCATATAAACACTCCCGCCGACTTCTTCTACACAAAGCACTGTTCCCCGCCTCAACTATTTGCCAAGCACAGAACGTCTACTCCGAGTCCATCCACACTCTCGAGCACCCGCCTCACCTCAACAACTGTAAGATTTGCGCCACTGCTGCAAAGACAAATACCAAGTTTAATGGTTTTCGATGACTTATACCAATCCAGCTGGCAGTTGGCTTGGTTATGAAGTGGGACAAGGTCAAGTAAGGACAAGAACTACGTCTTGAACCCACCGCGAATCATTGTGACAGCAGTGTAAGTTAAGCCCTTCACCTCGGCGTAGAATTCGGTTGTGATGTCCTAATTTATTTCGGGTGCCTTGGACTACTTGCACCTTCGAACTAAGTACATATATGTACCGTCTTTGCCCCGGTGCACAGGTTTACAGCATGATATGGTGCAGGCTTTTGGCCTCTACTTCTCGTGTCCCGAGAGAGGACTTAGAGTAAAAGAGTTGGAGATTGTTCAGTAGTTAAAACTGACATTGAGGTCGTGAATGACGTGTTATAGGAACATAGGATACTATACGTTAGGCGACTGCCACAGGAGAGACGAAAAGGAAACATAAGTTATACAGTAAAGAGTGTGGAGACAAGGTCGGCTAGCCGACCAGTCAATGAAAGACCTGAGTAGTCATTGTCTACGATTACACCTCTGCATCAGCAAAGGGTGTCGGATATGCGTGTGTAATGCGATAGAAAAATAATTGGGATTTGTGTTGAGTTCGAAGGGGTCATCATGTGAGAAAAGAAAGCCGAAGAGAAAGAGAGTGTGTCACAGTCCGGTGTTATACAATATTGTCGACCGATTCCTGTCGGTGTATTGTGACATGAATGCCCGAGTTCATCACGGGCGGGATGGGTGGATGATGAGGCAATGATGTTACAGGGTAAATGCTCGGCGGGCTGAAAGGACGATGATATGGAGGGCTCCCCGGCGGGACATCGAGGTCGTTGTTGCCCTCGTGCACGGACTCAGGGTAAGGGGGGTATGATGTGATCGGCGATGTCAGGTGGGGTGACATTTCCATTGCGTCTGATATCGATATGTGGTGGGAGGCAGCGGTGGGGGAGTGGTCGTATGAAGAGGAGGAGTAGATCGTGAAGGCGTCGTATTCGGCTTCTTCGAGCTTCCGGGGAGAGGGTGCGGTGAGGGTACTGGCGGAAGATGGGCTAGAGGCAAAGGTGGAAGAAGTGTTAACGGAGGGCTTGTGATCGTCGTTGGAGGAGGTTTTGAGGTCGACGAGGTGAAGGGGGCGAGCACTGCGGGAAGGAAAAGTTCAGTGATTGTGAAATCAGCTGATGAGAGGAGCTTACCTGCTTCCCTTCGTGGAAATTTTGGACGAAGTAATGGTACGAACTGGGCGTCGCAGGACCTTGGTTCTGAACCATGTCCAGACTTTAGAGTACTCCTTGCGGGCCTCCTCTCCAAATCCAAAGAAGATGAAGAAGATGAAGGATGACGCAGGCATCACCCACCAGAACACCATCATGATCCTCAGGAACTGAGGAGGGATACTACCAGCAGGGTACAGAGCGACGCGCGAGAAGTTCGAGTGGACATTGGCCCAAGATATCCATGGACGCAAGCCCGGGTAGGCGTTGTTGTACAGGTTGAAGGCTGTGAATGCGGTGCCCCAAACCATCTCGGTGACCGCCATCGCGATGAGGCGGAGGTAGCGGTTGGTCGTCAGTGCGGAGTTAGAGTTTTGCAGATGGGCAGAAAAGGTGAGCCGGCGACGCATGAAGTGGTGGAGAGCCATTGCTAGGGTGGCATCTTAGCTGAGAGGTAGATGAAAATGAACAACAGGCTTACCGGCATAAATAAGAGCGATCACAGAAAACAAGAGCTGAGGAAACCAAACGATCATGATCGCAGGAATAGAAATGTAGAGCGCGGCCTGACATCCAGTGTCTTCGAAGATATCGAATCGATGGCCCTGCACAACATAGTCTGTAGGGAAAATTAGTGGCGAAAACAATGGAATATGAGAGAAGACTTACGGAGCGCCATAAATATAAGAGGAAGACCAAAGCACATCACAGACTCGAAGATAATTCTTCGTCGTCTGTCAGAGCCGTCATAATACACTTTGCGCGACGATGAGACGAGTTCCAGGTGTTTACAGATGCAAAGCATGGTCAAAGGAAGCGCAAAAGATGCACCGACCACGATCTTAGTTGCTAAAGAGAGGAAATATTGTTTGGTTTGTCAAAGAAGTTGTAGGAATTCCAGCTTACAGATATCGCACCACACGGGCGCAGGGTTTCCAACATTTCCAGCCCAAATGATAGAGTTGACACCGTATATAAAGTCAACGACAAAGAGCCACAAGATAGCGGCGAGTGTCGCTATGTTGCGAGCTCGCCAATGCCATGGTAGAGGGATGAGGACGAGGGCGGCAGAGATGAAAGCAAAGGTAGGCAGTTCCGGGTGACGCATTGCGAGAGGTGGGAGGAGTTGAGTGGCTCAGTCATATTTTCTAAAGTCATATATGAAGAGGACAATGGGTGCACAATGACGGTGTTGGTCAAAGAACTTTTTTGCATTTCCTTATTAGGACACAATGCGTTTTCATTTTTTGTAATCACGTGATCATTCTTTGAGTGACGCGTCGACGGTCGCGAGATTGAAGTCCACACTAGCTAACACGCTGAGTAGCACCAGAAGGCAATTTCATTGGAACATTTAACTCTAGGCCTGAAGGAGTGCGATAAATGTTGAAGGAGTCTCCAAAAACTTAATAGACGAGAATTCAATTCCAAATTTGAGATGACATTGACCATTGATTGGCACGATACAAAGCACGATAACTAACTGTTGGATACAATGGTAGATGCGGGATATATAGTAATACGTTATCAAGGAAGTCGTTATAAGCAAAGCAAGGAGATGATGATGAAGGAGTGTGATGTTCGCTGTGACCAGGCCTTAATATATGTGTGGTCCGGACTCGAAGCGATAAACGCGAAGATGGCGCCGGGCCAATAAGTTATGAGCAAGATGGATGGGCGAAGGGTTCGTCATATAAGACTACAGTTCAGGATCAACTCTATAGACAAGGTAAAATCGAACAGAACACGTACAGATACGAGGGTGTCCTCATGCTATTGTGCAGAAACTGCCGTAGCTATTGACCGCTTGATCGGAATCGACTAGTGGTACATCAACTGGGGTGGGTTGGGATTGTGACCGATGTGAAGTAATAGCGGTGGTGAGCATTTCGTCGTCAAAAGACGAGAGGGTGAGTTCAGCGAATGAGTCCATGGCGATTGAATGTGGTGGACGAGGGTAGTTGGATAGCGTTAGGCTATGAGAGCAGTGCGAAGTAGAGAGGGATTCTCGTTGGCTGGGGCCCTCCGGAATGCGCACCTTTTAACAATATTTGGATGCCAGGGGCCCCATTGTACTGTCGGTCTAAACAGCGAAATGCGCCGGCCATTGTGAGAGTAGAAACAACTTGGAAACGACATGAGTTACCATTGTTGTCCCGATTGAATGCATAATCAGGATATATAGCCGACCATGAGGCCCGCTACTAAGTATCAAGGGTGGGAGACTCTGGGAGAAGTTGCACAGAAACCGTGACTGTGACTGCGGCGAAATGTTTCTTTTTGAACTCCGACTCATATGAAATTTCACAATGATGCTGCACAATGGGCGGCTCAAATGGCTAGCACATTGTCTACAATAACGACTTTATAAAGACCTGCACGAAGGAGTCGAACGCTAAGTAACAGTCGCAATCCTCACACTACCACTGTAGCTCTGCTTTGTTCGCCTTCTTGTACTCTAACCACTCCAAACTCCACTCACTACCAACTAGCTCAAATCACTTCTACGTATACAATGGACGGGTTTACACCTATTAGCGACATCCTCAACTTTGACGGTGTTATGGCTGAGGCAACCCTCGACTTCTCAGACTCACGACAACAAACTTCTTGCGGCCCTGACGCTATCCCTCTTGACGAGGAGCAAATCGGCGCGGGTAGAACAGTCGCTTTTTGCGTCATCGCATGATTTTCTTTGTGAGTGGTTGTAGTCTAAGTTCACCGTTCTCTCTGATATGCGTTATATAGTGCTTTTCTTTGTATCAACGCAATCATTACTCTCTTTCCTTGTAGCACTGCCAAATGTAAGTGCCTCTATTCTTCACCTATGAACGTCTACTGACTCCTCCCTCAACAGCTCTTCTCCTTCGGCTTCATATAGCATCCGGCTTTGATAGCTGATGCCTTCATTTGACCAACTCATACCCACTCCTTTTACATGACCTCCCTCCAGTCCTTTGGCACTTTATCTTTATTCACCCGCAATAGAGCTGTAGCACAACCATACACATCTACTTTATCCCCGTAGACTTTACCATTCTCGGAATCGAATACATAATCTTTTCCAAAGACCAAAGCTGGTCGCTCTTGCAGACCTCCCATGCCCGTCTCAAGCCGCTCACTTGCCAGCGAGGTGGCCTGCTTGCTTGCCACAACAAAGCCATGTTACTACCAATGAAAGACTTCAAAATGTGGCCAATACGAGAAGGTAATCTTCGGTCGCCATATTAAGGCCTCTTCCGAGGCTAAGAGCATCTTGAATTTGAGACGCGTCTATTTGCGGCCGTGGCAGTGGCGCAAATAAGTACTAATTTTCAATGGTTTCGCCACGAAAAATAAAGCCAGACAATCGGTGAGTAGCGTAATCTAGAGCAATGACTTGGGATAAGCACTGAGTCTCTCTAGCTAGCCTATCGTTGTGAAACTAGCTATCAGCTTTTCATTGAACAGTATGTGTCCATCGTCCAAGTCAATTTCGGGTGACAATAATACGACATACTGTCAAGGTAACTTATTATAATTTACAGCACTGCAGTTTTCGTCCCATCACCGGAGACCGAAATATGTCACGGTTGGACATTTCGCGACAAATATTGGACACCCGGTAAACCTACAGTTGTTACTGTCAGGAACAAAGCTAACCCATCCCGCTTTATCTATAAAGGCAGGATCTCCAGTTTTTTTTTTAAAAAAAAGAGACTGATTGCATTTCAAGACCCTAATACAGATTATATGCTACATATTCAAATATTCAAACCGTGGCCTGCATTGAGACGGAAGATATAAAATAAGTTGAATAATGATAAGACGAAAGACGACGAAATGAATGTGGAGAGCATCGCCGAAGCGAGAGAACTGTGAGCTATCAAAGCCGGACAGATAAGGCGAGACATGGAAATCTGTTTAATAAAAGTGATCAGCAACGAAGGTTCATGTTATCGTTAGGCCGTTCAACCTTACCGTAGCTAGATTTTGGCTGTGCGGGTGGGTATCCTAATGTTGGAAGCACATGGAAATGAGGCTGATTAGAAGACCGTGAGTTAAAAGAGGAGCGTGGCGTGATATAAGAAACGCACAGATTTCATGCAATCACGCAGAAGGCGACTGTTTGGCCACTGCCGTCACGTTCTTCATCATGAGGTATATGGTCGACAGAGGTGGTGTAGTGTGATTTTGAGGGCTCGAGAGCCATGCCCGTTTCCTCGAAGGAGAACAGGCCGGTAACGGATGTGAATGAATCCATCGATAATTGTGAATGGTGGCAAGTGGAGGTATCAGATGGCACCCGCTGTAGCACGAAGTGGGGACTTATCAGTCTCTATGCTTCTAAAAGCTTTTATAATATAGCCAATGACAATGGTCGTCCAACCATGAGTCCAGCTGCTGGTCACGACAGGAACCATTGTATCGCTTTTCAGGACAATGACATCTCATTATTGCCGATCATTAAGGCACACGGCTATCTCACGCGTGAAACCCTAATTTAGACATTCGCTCTCCGAGGTCGCCGTAGTTTTGCTGCCGTTTACGAGTCCTCAATGAATTGAATTGAATTCCCTTGCAAACGACAATTGCAACACATGCAAATATGGATAAAACTATTTGGAAACCCCGGTTTTGAATGTTTTCCTTGATAGCCGAGTCCGAACCAAACAACTGCGTGCCGGAAATGCCGTTGACTTGTCGTCGCCATTTTCCTGCGCGATCCCATGGCCAGTGCCACAGGCATTGACCATGTTAACGGCTTATCCAAAATAGTGGGCACAGGTAATAATAAGGGCTCCCGCACAATTTCCGGGCTGTCTTGTGGCCCATGAAGGTGAAACTCCGATTAATGTTTTCAAAGAACTTGTAGCCGACCGCGACGTCGGAAATGTGATATTAAATTATGTTGTTATTCTTGAATTGTTTCTCCTCTCTACGAGTTTTTATGAAAAGACTTTAATTGTGCAGCTGTGGGATACTTACGGTTGAAACTATTCCTATACTACTAATCAAAAAACTACCCGGCACCATGCATTGATCAAGCAGCCAGAAATTTTACTTATGACTTTACAGGACATTGCAAATATCTAGATTGATACAATGCTATTCGTTCTTCAAGAGCTGGGCGGCAAGCAAGCAGCAAGCACAGGGAATGCTGAAGACAGGGAGCAGAAAGCGGAATTGGGCTTATTGTCCCGGTCCGTGCTTTAATCCTACATAAATCACGCATAAGTTGCTATCGTTTTAACCCCTCAGGCCTCAACGTTCAGCACACCATAGCAGTTCATTGACGCTCGGCATCGTCGAGCGGTGTTTCAATATCAATATTTGGCAACGGCCTTGAGGGTTCCTTGCTTAACACGCTTCCGATCAAATGTGGGGGGGTTTCTCCGAGAAAGGGGGTTTCCAAATAGTTTTATCCTGCAGATATGAGTTTAAGTTTAACAAACCCATGTGAACCGTTCACCGATATTCTCTTCCAGTCAGGCTCACGAAACCACTCGGACATGCGGTATTTAAGTACGGTTGCCATCTAGATGTTGGACACCATAACATGCCGAAGAACAGAACATTCGGCGAAGAGGATATAGAGGATATTTGTGTTGAATACAATTTCCGTGATATACAGCTAGCTATGCTACAATAATTTGATCGTTTACATATATCTGAACAGACTTCCTGCGTAGCTATGTAACCGGGTCCCAAATAAAAATAAAAATATGAGAATAAAAGGAGTGGGGAGGTTGCGTGATGCGCCAACTGTGGTATCGACTGAGGCTATCAAAGCCTTGAGGCCGAGTGAGGTCTGCGGCGAATGTTTAATGGAGGAACAACACGACACCGGAGGGAGACTCACGTAATTCGAATGTGAAAGTAGAGAACGCGAGGTTTAATCTCATGATATGACACAGAATCCTACGTATGTTGAGCCGGTATCGCGCTCGAAGTCGTGAGGAGTATCGTCAGATGGCGCCGATGATTGTGAGGGTATTGCGACGAGCGAGAGCATATCTTCGAAGGAGTCAAAAGAATCCATTTCAGTTTGAGCAATGATGTTGTGGATGAGAGTGATGAGTGCGAAGTGTGCAGCTATGACGTAGCAATTGTGAATGAGTGGGCAATTGCTAAGTTCGACGGGGGCCTCAAAGGTAAGGAAGAGCAGCGAGAAAGTAGCTCGTCTTATACATTCTTCGTTAGCCATGGGTGGACAATGTGATAGATACTCATTGTTCCTGCAGACAACGTGGACTTCGACTCAGGTTTTTCCGTTTTTGGATGACCATTTTAGGACAATAATGGGCGGAGTTTCAATATTGCCACGCCACATAAGCCTACCATTGTGATGAAATTGAGATTACCTACTTTTACCAAATATAGGCATGCGCAGCATTGAAAGAGGATTTTTGATTTTCAGAATTTCCATCTCGTAATAGAAAGTGGATAACAAATTTTAATGAATAATTCACAGGCCAGCTGAGGCGAAAGGAATATGCCAACAAACGTTTGGAATGAACGCGCCTATGAGATACAATAACGGAGTGTCTATAAATACAATATCTAAATATGATCTTTCGTTGGTGAACCGAGATATCGAGGGTCATGATAGTCGTGAGGCGACGGGACTAGTGTCCATGGAAGGTCGTGAAAGGGTGGTGAATTTGCCACTAGACGGCGAGGAGAGTTGGCTATTTGTGTCGCATAAGGTCGTCAGGGACCTTGTATTCTCGATGTCTGTGCCAAACGACGATGCAGAATGTGGAGGAGAATAGCTGGGTAACGATGACAGAGGTAACACGACTGGTATGCCTTTGTCCACATATCTGAAGGTGAAAGTGAGTATATCTGCCATCTGAAAGAATGCAAAAAACTTACCCTTTGGGGGAAGATTTGTCAGAGTTAGAGGTGGAAGGAGTAGAACGCTGTATCCTGAAGCGCTTCATCAAGTACCAAAAGGCGATGCGATAATTGCGCTTGGCCTCGGCTGCAAATCCGAAGAACCCAAAGAAGATGAAGGCGCAAAGGGGGATGATCCAGCGCGAAAGCTCAAGGCCTACGACTGTCGAGCGTGTGCCGTTCCGCCACAAGATAGCAGGGATCTGTACGACGCGGGAGTAGTCATAATGAGTGTTGGCCCAGCTTATCCACGGTCCAAGAGGATTTGCCGTCGCGTTCAGATATATCGAGAATATCGCAAGAGGTGTCGTGAACATGATTTCGGTTGTAGCTAACGCCATGAGGCGGAAGTATCGGCTGATAGTGAGAGACTTGTTGGAGGCCAAAAATTGACCGAATTCCACACGACGGCGAGCAAAGGAACGCAGAGATAGTACTAGAGAATAAATGTTAGGAGGCGCACATTTCGATATGGAGTAGACATACCGCAATATGTCGCAGAAGTGAGGCCGATGAGGAGTGGCCACATTGAAGAAATAAAGTATGTAAGAAGAGTATTGTATAACGCAGGATAGCACCCGATTTCTTCATAAATGTTGAAGCGGTGTCCTTGGACAACGTATTCTTGTCCAGAGTCAGCTTTTTGTCACTGGGGGAATGCGAACACAACTTACGCAATGCGATATATAGGATGGGAAAGAGGACACATATGAGCGCGTCAATCAGGATAGCCCTCCGTTTCTGCCGAAACAGCCTTTAATGACATGATGCTGCAAGGTAGATGTCACTAACCTCCGCGGGACTGATGGCTACACACTGGACGCTGGCGATGTGATACAGGCGTCGATTGATACAAAGAGACGCTGCAGGAAGGCCAACGGATGCTCCAAGCATTATTCGAATCGCTAAACATCACATAAACATAGGGTGACAGAGGGGCGGAGACTTGACTAACATATTTCGCACCATATCGGAGCAGAATTAATGGCATTATCAGCCCAAACTAAGGAGTTTATGAATTGGTTGAGACATGCAAGCGATGCCCACATCATATAAAAGCATGTCCCAGAGTTCCATGCATGCAGGTGCCACGGGAGAGGAATCAAGGCGACGACAAATCCGACAAAAGTGAAAATAGGAAAGAGGGGATAGGTAAGGTCGTGCATCATTGCGAGGAACTTCAGGAGAGACAGGAGAGGGTAGGAGGGAAAAGAGGCTCGGAACGCATGGTGTTTATAAGAGGGCTTCGGCTTCACCTCTGTCGATTTGGTATAGGACAATGGGGTACTTGAACAATGGTCACAACAATATTACGTAATAAACATTTGATCAATTTAATTACTTAAGTTCGTATATACTATAGGGTAACGTGATGTGCAAAGGGTTCCCTATGTGAAATTTGTGAATAACGCAGGAACTATTCTCTTGGCTGTGTCTCCAAAATCATAGAGGCTATATAGGGTACATAAAATGAGTATTCTAGCACCAGAATGATGAAAAAGTGTGTACAGGGTTTGACCGGTAGTTTGGACACGATGGTTAGTTTGGACGGTCTCATTTTCACTTTCCTCAACAACCACTCAGCCTCAATTGATATTCTAAATATGTACATGAACTGTATACATGTTGCAGAGGTGTTTTTGAATGGATTCAATAAAACTTCCGACTGGGGGCTCATGATTACCTGATTTTGATCTAAGCCATCAAATATTTGATGAGCCCTTGTTCATGTAGAACACTCTGTCATACTGTACTCTGTAGTCAATATAGATAGATGAAAATGTGAAAATGCTTTAAAGCACTTATTTTATGAATTTCTAGTCAATGGCTGTCTTGAGCGTTCATTTGAGGTCCAGAAAGCCCTTGATCGACATATTGTGACGGTCATGTCACACCTCCCATTTCTTGGATTGCAACGGTTCTCCATTGCTTCCTCATCCTTAATAGAATGTGAGCCCTGATGTGGACAATGTTATCACTGCCATATAGAGTGTAAAGCAGGCAAAAAGTGTTGTACTGTCGTCTAATGATGTAACCTAGGTTGGTCACGCCTGTCACGTCAAAACTAGCCATTTTTGCCATTCTGGGACCCCCACCTAGATATGACCCATTATCTCACTCATGATGAGTCCGTTGCTTGCAATTTTTTTTACCAGAGGTTTTGAGATATATAGTCAAGTTTTTGACCTGTTACATCTGAGCTGAGTCGTAAAAACAAAATTTGAAAAAAAAGATTTCTAGTTTACATGTCCAAACAACCGGTCAAACCCTGTAGTTGCGAGATGAAAAATCAAAAGGTGCCAGAAATCAGACCCACGATGAGATACAGAGTGGTCTCGGATGAATTCTTCTCATTGCCAATGAAACCAAAGTGTTCCTCAAATTAATTTATACATATAGGGCTCTCCTTACCCAATTTTCCGAAAGCCCTGGGTGAATAGGTGGTCTTAAAACAATGTATTGCATCTTTCGCCTACGGCAGAGCAGGCATGTTCACCGATCGACCCGTCTGACAGCTCGGAAACGCTTGCGAAAGCAGAGTGAGAAATTTGATGTGACATCTGCGTTATAGAGCAATTGCACATCGCGAACCTTTTGATCTTTTGCCTCGGTCATAGTTCGACACCAACCAATCTCCCTGGGGATTTAATTGAGTATTTATAAGATACATATTAACATGCTGTTAACGCCCAGAGGGGAGATACTCAAGTTAAAATATTCCAGGAGCTGATCAGTGTTTTATTTGCACATCGCGTTACCCCACAGAGTGTGTGGGTTAAACCAGGTTGCACATCAACTGAAATACAGTCTCTGTTATAGCGCTGATTCATAATATAATTGTGGTCGAACTAATATACAAATGTGTATCACATGAAGCATTTTCATTGCTGTTTCGTTGGCTCTTGAGCGAAATCGTAAGAAGTGGTAGACGAAGGCGAAGGCGGGATGGTCAATTTGACCTTATATTCTGGAGGTGCGTGATAAATCGAGGCAGTATAGTCACTTCGGTCGAAGCTATTCCTAGCTACCGAAGACGCAAAAGAGCTGCGGGGAAGAGCTTCCTTGGGCGATGGGCGGGCTATGAAGACAGGCAAAGAGCCAGCATTAACTTTCAGAGGAACGGAGCCTTTCGATCTATAAGACGTTGCGGCGAATGAGTAAGCAGAATGAAGTATTGTTATGCAACATACCCAGTGCAGCCTTTAGATGCAGATGACGAGGAAGGTGGTACGACACTAAACCGTTTCGCAACCGCCAAGTATACAAGACGGTAATGTTTACGAGCCTCATCCGCGAAACCGAAGAATGCGAAGAAGACAAAGGCGCAGAAGACGACGGACCATCGGCTGAGCTCCAGTGTGACCACGAATAGGCGATTGTCCCTCCACAGAACGGCAGGGAAAGCGTCAACGACAGAAAACTGGTAGTGGATATCTGACCAGCTTGTCCATGGGTAGATTGGGTTGAGGGTAGCATTGAGGTAGAGGTTATACGCAGCAACTGGGGAGTCAAAAAGGAGTTCAATGGTGGCGAGGGACATGAGACGGAAATAGCGGTTGATGGTGAGGGTGGAATTAGAAGTGATGAATTCACTAAACTGAGCGCGGCGTTTCATGAAAGCACGGAGGGTCATGACTAGAAGAAGAATGAGAATAAACAGACAGGAGATGGTATGTGTGGCGCACTGCAGTACACGGCAGAAATCATGCTGATGACGTTTGGCCATACAAAACTAAGTGGATATGCGGGAGGGGTGTTAACAGTTGTGGGAAGACAGCCGTAGTCTTCCCAGATGTTGAATCGATGGCCTTGCACAACATATTCTATATGAAAGACGTAAATAATATACTGGCTGTGGCAAAGGTTCGAACTCACGCAATGGCATTTGGATCAGTGGAATACCAAGCCCTATGGCTAGGTCAATCATAACGGCGCGTCGTTTCTACCCAGAATACGTCAAAAACTTGTTTTGGACAGATGGAAGCTACACACATGTTCGCGTGTGAGAGAAACAGTCGTTCCTGAAGCAATTTTATAAAGTCGTCGATTGATGCATAGAGACGCTGCCGGGATGGCGACAGACATGCCGACGGTAATCCGTGTTGCTAGAAAACCAAGACATTTGGTCAGTAAAAAGCCCCAATGTGTGGATGTTAGACGTACATATATCACACCACACAGGTGCCCAATTTATAGCATTATTGTGCCAGACAATCGAATTGATGAAAAGATTTAAACATCCAATTGCAGTCCATATCATGAAGAGACACGTTCCCGAGTTCCAAGCTTGGAGGTGCCATGGCAAAGGAATCAATACGAGGATGAAGCCAATGAAGGAGAAAATCGGAAACAGAGGATAGGTTGGATCAGCCATTAGAAATGACGGCGAAAGCACGAAATGGAGTGTAGAACTGGGTCGAAGGGAGGAAGGAGATTGATGCTGGCGGCGACATGTTGGATATATTTACAGGTTGCAAAGGCCTTTGTGACGCCAGAAAGAGTGGACAATGGGCAGCAATGAGCGGAGTTTGGAATTCGATCAACAATGTTCTTAGATTATGTAATCATCATCGCCATAGATGGTAGGGCTGATTACATTCAAATTTTGTCCGAACTCTGCTGGAACGCTGCCTAACGTTAACAATGGTATATAGGTATCCTTGTCCTTATCAGTTGATTTATTTTAGTTGGAATGGACCAAGATGTGGCTGTGGCCCTATATATCCAACAATGGGCCCTACTGGCCAAGCCGCCGTCGTTCCCTGCCAACAGACAATGACCACGAGGCTTGATGTAATATAACAATGGTAGGATCCTCATTGACCGAATTTTATTTTAGGCTTGGTTATCTTCCGGGAGCGCTATAAGACCTAGAACTTTTACTAGAGCCGCCCCAAGTCGAACATCTTGCATCTTTGACATTTCATCGACTACCCGCAGTTGAACATATTGACAACTCACTCACGCAACTTACCCACACAACACCACTCCCACTTGCACTACTCATCTGCTGCAATGGACGCATTCAACACACTTGATTTCTCTCTCGATGTGACCCTCTCCGAGGACAACCTTTCGTCACCAACCCCCTCACACGGCCACGGAGATGTCATGCAGGAGCTTGTGAACGCCGATCAGCAGGTTGGATATGGAGGCTACTGCGTAATCGCATAACCCACCCACCACCTCAACCTCAACCTTACGCCCATCACACTACAATACCAAACACCCGCCGTACTTCATCATCGCCTTCGATATTCTCTCTCATCAAATCTTGGTTTTCTTTTTCTCTTTTTCTACAGTCTCATTGTAGCCCTAACGTTCGTGCCTTCCTCTGTCTTCCTGGATCAGCACTATAATAACCTCTCCTGCCTTTAGTTATACCCTGCATCGAACCGGAACTGCGTGCTCTACGCCGTAACTTAATCCTCTGCTCCTAGCGAGCTGGATATTTATTCTTAACGACACTCCGTAGACTTATCATTCGCGCTGGTGCTAGTTACCACACGACACGTCGCTCTTTGATCATATTTTCTTACTACTTTTCTGCTCGACTCCTATAGTTATTGTTGTACAATCAATCGGAAAAATAGCTAGTTTGTGCCAACAACATACATACACATTCATAAAATCAATTCTTTCAAGATACGCACCCGAGCTTGATTTGACTTGTTTAATGCGCTAGGAAGTTCAATATACTGCCAAAGGAAGGTCTGCTCGACGTAGTGGAATTGTTTGAAGTGGCGTGCACTAGGCCGAACATAGGTTCGCCAGCCACAAGTAAAATCTACGATGTATCTATAGATATATTTCCCTTGTTCTAGAGTGCACATTTATGCCTACTGTGTTGGAATATTGGTCACGATTTCGAACATTCACTATATCTGGCTCGGATCTACGTTGAGTCATTTGTTCCCATGACTTGATCTTATGCCAATCTCTTATTATTCTGTCTATTTACGGACTTCTCTTTAGTTCTACTATACTTACAGGTATATAGGTAGCCTAGTCCTGTCGTAGCTACTCATCCGTTTGCCTCTCGAGCTCACCGAGGCCAACCGGAATTCACACTTGTTTTTATCTTATCGCGTCGATGCTATTAACTCGCGTCGGAGTCCGGAATTGATTTCAACATACTGCTCTCGCAGAGCTCTGCTTTTCTGGTTCTTTGGTGGCATCGACTCTTTTCTCTCCCTGCGGAGATTGGATAAATCTGGATACGTAACATATGTTGGAACTTTTTTGACGCTAGGCAGTTTGACGCGTCGAACCAACAAGGTTCTCTGCAGTGCGCGAGGATCATGATATCTGGTTTGTTGTTGCCATTCAGAATGGAATCAGCTTTCACTCGCTATTCACTTTTCCGTCAACATACCCGGATTCAATGTGACGGAGTCCTCTGAAAGGGAAGCAAAGTACGCTCAAATCATCGCAGATATTGAGATACACGAGGATGCTATCCGTGCGCTGAAGAGGGATCAGAACTCCTTGAATATCACCGTCCGGGTGCCTCCCGAAGTTCTTTCTACGATTTTTCAATGCATCATCGATCTAGAGCATGATAGTCTCCTCTCAAGAATCAAGGTCTCACACGTATGCCATCATTGGAGGCGTGTCTCTTTAGATTCTAGGGTGTTATGGAGCCGTATTCCGTTTAATCGGCCAAAGTGGATCGTCGAGCTCCTCTCTCGTTCCGGCTCTGCTTTTCTAGATGTATATTTCGAAGATGTCTCTCGCGACAAAGGTAGTGCAAAAGCCCTTCAGGCTCCTTGGGGCGAATCTCATCGAGTCCGAGATCTATCGATCTCTCCTGTACTGACCACACCCAAGAGGTTGAGCGCCATCAAGTCTATTCACTCCCAGCCATTCCCCGTCCTTGAAAGCTTTGTTGCTCGTAGTCTCAAAAAGGACCCGGAGCTTACTATATACCCAAGAATATGTTCAACGGCGAAGCCCCCAAGCTCCGAACACTGGACCTGTCTTGTTGCCCGATCTCGCAGAACCTTCCTTTCTTTTCCAATTTAACTTCATTCAAGTTACGCTACGAGCGTACATATTCACAAGATATGCACTCTAAAGCCCCATGCACTGATTATCTCATCCTTGCCCTCGAATCCATGCCCCTTCTCGAGACCCTCGTACTTTGCAACGCCCACAAAACTGACGTCACTACCTTCTATGGCGAAAACATAGCCCACCCCTAACCTCCGCTGTCTCGAATTTAACAACTCTTATGAGAACTACTGGGATCTTGTTTCCCGCCTAATCTATCCTAAAACCACGCTGCAAAAATTCACCATCTCGGACGTCCACGGTCGAGGCACAGAAGACATAAAACCAAAACTCCCTATGCTTCGGCGTATCAGCCAGTTGCTTGCCAAAAACAGAGATGTGAGGGATGGCAGGTTTGTTTATGACGGAGCAAGGGACAACACTGCGAAGAAGGTTACAAAGAAGGCAGAGATCGAAGACAGCAGCGACGAAGAGAAGGAGAATCAGTGATTGTCCACACCAGTCAAGCGAAAGGTTACCCACCATTCAACTGTATATATACTGCAGAAATTCACCCTCTCGTACGTCCATGAATCCGAAACCCTGGTGTCGAAAGGAAACTCCCCCAAACTTCGATGTATCAGTCTCTCAAACATCTCTTTGGGCTGATATCTCAAGGCACTTCCGCAGTACGTTTACCTTGCGGAAACATTATTGTCGTGCCTAGCTCATTGCGCGCGCATAACGATACATCAAGGTACCTCCACGCATTTATCTTGCGGAAACACTAGCTTGGATCTCCTGAAAGCACTCAATACCATTTCATCTGTCATTTGCCCAAATATCATTTGTCAGATAATGTGCCCTCATCCCAGGTCGGAGCATCTCTGCCACCGAGTTGAGCCCTGACGCGTGACGAAGGATGGAGTTTCAGTGATTTGGTTTTTTGCAGATAGTAGAGTCTGAATGTTACCACTGGTGCGTCAAACTCATAACGCATATATCCTACTGACTCGGACTGAGGAACGGCTGGCAGGGCGTATTCAGTGCTCAGCCTCACGATGAACACAGCGGCCAGCATATGCATAACGCTTATCGAGACTGACAGCAGCGATCAGGGCTCGATCAGGAACCAATAAGCAAATGCATGAAGACTATAAAGGCCTTTCGCGCTATGTCCAACTGCAGTCTCAAAGAGTTCAACTTCCTCGCAGCTTTTATTTTCCCCATCGGCCCGCCATGACTCGCAGTGTCACTCTCACTTTTCAAGGTAGCAAGAGCCTCACGAAAAGAGCCGACCTTGTCTTAACCTTCGACAGGCAACACAT
>JABAJS010000239.1:0-11755 GCA_018221635.1 Tephrocybe sp. 10521TJB
GAGCTGTTGTATCAACATTTCATTCAACCAACATCCAAAATTCCCACCCCCAGAAAATCCTCACCTGCAAACTCAACTTCTGAGCTCTAATCGTAGCTGAACAAAGGTGTGTTTGTGCTCCCTGTGGTTGTGTTTCATTGCTTATGATCTTCCAGATGCAAATGATGCCTGAACCTCCATTTGAACATGGTGCTCAGCCCTCTCTCAATGCCACTGTACTATATGATGCAACCAAATGAGGAGAAGGTGATGGTGACATCCACATGGATGACACTGATACCAGAGACATCCATATTCCCCCTGCTCCTGACATCAACCAGCCTTACATAAACCTCACCTACTACAGACCAATCCCAGTTTATGAAAATGGTTTCAGCAAAACCGCTGACAGTTTTGGCAAGCAAGTTGGTGGTGGTCTTAACAAGGCTACTCCAGGCTTAATACCATACAAGTTATGCTGCAATATCCCTGTAACACCAAAAGCCAAGATTTGCGATGAGATGTGCAATGCTGCTCAGCTTTACTTGGAGGCCATCCCTCCATCACCTACTCTTCAACATGCCTTTTTCAATGGTCTCAATGAGGAAACCATAGTCACCCTTACCTGTGATCATTCATCAAACTTTTCTTTGACACCTTCCCCATCAGCTCCATCTGTTCATGCCCCTGTTCCCATCATGGAGAGTGACATTCAACCCCACAACCTCCTTGAGGACTTTTTTAGAGCAGGTGAGTTCCACCAGGTGGTCCTTCCACCTGGTCCTATTACCTCAGACACTCTTCTGACTGGTTCTGTGATCTCAGGCACCCTTCAAACCAGTTCAGTGACCTCGAGCACCCTTCTGACTGGTCCTGCAGCCTCCCACTCCACCAATTATCCCAGATCAGTACCTTCAAACCCTGCAGCTGCTCATGAAACACCCTCAACCCTAGCCAAACCTCCACTTCAATTGACTTGAACCCTACCGCACTCTCTGTCTATGACCCTTGGTTCTGCAAACTCCTCTCCATCAAGTTCCCATAGTGTCATTGTGGCAAAGCAAAACCACCAGGACAATTTTCAATGCATCCAAAAAATCTTCATTGAGATATCCAAGGAAGTAGGACATGACATCCCTACAATCAAACAGTGGTTCTTTGGTGATGCTAAGGGGGATAGGGACCAGAGCCTCTGGAACCTGTACCAGGCCTACTTTTCAGCTTACTCTGAAGAAGAATTCAAGTGTTGCAATCTTGAAGTTGGTACTAGTATGTATTTCCTTTTCTCTCTCTCTTCCCTTTATTGATGGACTTGTTTTTCAGGTGCTGATTGTTATCCAAGCTTCTGCAAACTTTATGGGGATGACACGGAAACTTTTCTATGGACCTCCATTGCTCTAGAACTTGTGCTTACAAAAAAGGAGACCCTCCAGAAACAAGTGCAAATGTTCAAGAAGTTCTGCTGGAAGCAGGAAAGACTTGTGCATCTACAAATCTTTATTCATTATGTCATCATATTTAAAATTGTCTAGATTGGGCAAGGAGTTGAGAACCACTTCCAGTCTTTCACTGTCATTGTTGGGGACAGTGTGAACAAGGATAAGGGCATTGGCACTATTTATGTTTCTCCAGGTGTTAAAAATGTACATATTTCATACTACATAATGATCCCCATGCACAATACTCACAGTTTACCTAGTTTGTGAGCAATTGACTCCAGCTTGATGATGATTTGATGTTGGGTTTGGTGCATTGCGAGGCATAGTGAGTATTTCTTCCATGATACATGTC
Source organism: Tephrocybe sp. 10521TJB (assembly GCA_018221635.1). Classification (NCBI taxonomy): domain Eukaryota; kingdom Fungi; phylum Basidiomycota; class Agaricomycetes; order Agaricales; family Lyophyllaceae; genus Tephrocybe; species Tephrocybe sp. 10521TJB. Next base: position 1,771 of record JABAJS010000239.1, read on the forward strand.
AAGGCTTTTCCTAACAGATCACATAGCCATGCCGTTGCTCTGAAGGTTACTGAGAAGATCAAGCCCAATGAGCTCACCATCAATGCAAAAAAGCTTGTCCAAGAAGTTGATGCAGCCCTCACAAGAGCAGAAACAGTGCTTCACAATGTTGCAAATCTGGCACCAGATGATGCAAAAGATCTGTGTGACACAGCAGATGAGATGGACCCTATTCCTGCTTGCAAGTCTATGCTTCTTACACTATTCAGTGAGTCACGATGACATGGTTTATGGATTAAATCTGACATATTTCAGGGGATGCTGCAATCACCACACATGAACCGTTCACATTAACAAGGCTTCCCTGGATGACTCTTCCCAAATTTCTCATCTCCATCTCACATGTCATCACAGGGTGGCCAGCCAGCTGCCTGTTTGCCATGGAGACTGCTAAGAAGAGTTTGAAGCCAAAGAGGAGTGAGGATAGCAACAGCCAGAGTATCAAGGATCTTGGGCACAAGAATGGCTGAGTCCTTTTGATGGCCCTTCAAAATAACCAAATCAAACTTGTTCAGACTGATGCCAGCGAGATCACAAACAACACCATTCCTATCATCACCACAGCCTCACCTACTGACGACAACCACTCCTCTGTCCATGCGCAACTTCTTTATCTCAACAGGAAGATTATGTATGGACCTGATTGTCCCAAGAGCCTTGTGCCACTCATGTCAAACACAAGAAGCACACCAAAGTCATTACACTCAATTCTGATCCAACTTCACCTCCATTCACCCAAAAAAACAAGAATCAGATTGTCATTCCTATTAGTGACTCCAAAGACAGAGACGATGCACCTGACATGGAGCACAAACATCAAAAATTGTGCTCTCCCACAGCTGATGTCATCTCCATTCATTCAGGAGACAACTATGTTGAGGATCAGGACAAAACAGAGTCCGAGGTTGATAGTCCAGTGCCAGCTCACAGGGTACAGGCCAAGAGGAAGAACAAGGCCAGGGAAAAGCCCAAGAGCAAAGGCAAGGTGCCTTTTGAAACCAACTCCACCTCTGCCTCCACTCTCACACTGACCGCTGCCCCCACTCCCACACTGACCATTGTCCCTCCTCCCACACCAACCATTGCCCCTCCTCCTGCACCAACTGCTGCCTCTGCTCCTGCATCAACCATTGCCCCTCCTCCTGCACCAACCACTGCCTCCATTTCCATTCCAGTTGTCAGGTCAACCCCTGGTATTGCTGCATCAAAAAAGCCTGCTTCTCATGCCATATCAACACTGCTGCTGAATTCTGGCCCTACCAAGAACATGACAACTGACACCTCTGCTGCTCAAACATCTGTTCCTCCCAGTATACCTCCTGCCACTGCTACTGCATTGCCCAGAGCCACTGCCCTGGCTAATCTGGGCCCTGCTGGCACCTCTGCTTGAACAGCTGTTCTTTCCGGTGTGCCTACTGCCACTGCTACCATGTTTCCCAAAGCCACTGCCCTAGCTAATCCACCTGTCCCAACTGGTGGTCCTACAAATGCTGTCCAAGTCAGTGTGCAGGTCCCTCAAACAGGTCAAGATATCGTCAATAGTTTTCCTCCTCTCAAAATCAGCCACTCTGTGGCTCCAAGCACTGTTGAACAAGTACCACCTCCACCCTGATGCCTACCTCCTCACTCCTCTGGCACCAAATCTCAGCAACACTCTATTGACCAGGACAACAGTGCTGCTCACACCACTGCCCCCAATGCCACTGGTCATGCCCCACCCCCTCCTTGACACATACTTCCTCAACCTGCAGGCACTGAGAGGCCTGTTACCTCTCTCTCAGATTCCCAGCCCTCCTTTGACCAAGGCAGCACTTACTCAGATCAAACCAGCAATGTGTATGGCCCCAAACCCTACAACGATTTCTACCTTGGCAGCTACATGCCATATAACACTATGTATGATCTCTCTGGCCCTTACAATGATCACCACCCACTGCACATTGTCAGACCTCCCTCAAGGAGGAACCACCCATACTGTAGACAGGTTCCTGGTGCCAACTATGGTCCCCCTTTTGATGTGAAGCGATACATACATCCTACACACCCACTAGCCCCTGGCATGCAACAGATTCCCTTGTGCCCTTACTATGCCACATCCTGCCCTGGTGCCCCAAATGTTGCTGGGCCTTCTCGCACTGGTTCAAATGTGGCAGGACCTTTGCACACTGCTTCAGACATTGCAGGCCCCTCTTGTTTCATTGCCAGACTGTCTTGCACACAGGGCTTTTCACCAGCCTATGATGATCAGTATTGGGACATGGAGCAACAGGATGATCCAGATGCCACCATGGAGGAACAGGGGCAGTACAACAATCAGGGCGTCACCATGGAGGAGTGATCTTTAATATTGTGTTTGGACACTTAGTAGTAATGACAAGTACATGTAGCACCATGAAGTTTATCTTGTTGATTTTAATGCAACTGATTTTTTGAACAAATGATCTGTTTTCCCTGAAAAACATTGAATTCACTCCAATAACATGTACCATATACAGAACTGAAGACTTCCGAAAAGACACAACCTCAAAGCAGAACCTCCGAAAAAGGCTCAACCTCAACACTGGACCTCCGAAAACCAAACCTCCAAAAGACCAAACCTCGAGACCAGTTCACTGCCAACCTCCTCCATTGGTGGTTCAGACCTCTGCTGCTGAAACCTGGCCTGCGGTCAGGTGTCTTTGACCTACATATAAGTGGACAATTAGGGGGCCTAATGGCCCATCAAGAAGCATCTAACATCTTGCCAGGGGTGGAATTTTGAATGTTCTGTGCATGGGAACTAAATTATTGTTAGAAAGGGGCACGAGAAAAGCACAGAAGAGGTTCGAAGATCACAGAAGTCGGCAGTTATGCCGTCGCAGAAGAACCAAAATTAACACAAATTGAATTGGTTAGAAAAGATAAGATGAACCGAAAACTGATACGTGGCTTTGTTTGTATGTGTATGTACATAATTCAACAATTATTGCTAGTACTCAGTGCGTCTGGATTGTGATAAACAGTTGAAAATCTGCGCACTGACCAGCCTTGGACCAGCCTTGACCGGGACCGGTGACCAACAACCGAGCATGACAATATGCAAGGTTGTGGCTCCGCATTTCCTGTAACTTGGAAACGGACCCTGGAGCAGGGGTTACTTATCTGATGATCAGCGATTTTCGTGGTGACGATCCTGCGCAGCAATCAGCATGGTATGCATGCTGTACTATTCTCCTAAGCATATCCTAACCTTCATTCAGGTATGTCCAATATACACTGCGTACTTACATAGTACGACAGTCAGACGGCCATTATATATCTGCACAGGTAAGTTCTCCAAGATTTGTACCTTTGGATCGGCATTAATATCTTCTGTCGTGATAGGCGGCAATGTTTGTCGTGTGGCACGTTCAGCGGACAATCATATCGGGATCTGCAAGAGGCATGACGCGCGGACGAGGATCATGATTAACCACTCTAACTACTCACGCGTCACCAGCCCTGAAAGACTGTTCTTCACATAAATGGGAAGGTCGCGGGACGTTTATTCTCTATCTGCTGGTCAGACTCAATCAAAGCTCTAATCTCCTGCTGGTCAACCTACAATTCTCATCATGAAGTTCTCCTCCGCTCTCATTGCTTGCCTCCTGTCCATCGCGGCCACGAATGCTCTCCCTCGTCGCCAAACCTCTCAGCAGGTGGATACGCGTGACGTTGCCCAATCCGGCGGCGGCGCTCTATACATCCGCGAATTTGTAGACGGAGATGTTCTGTGCGTTCTCTAATTCTTGAATAAAATCGGTCTGGCTCATCTGGCTAATGAATTTTTAGTCTCAAAGCACGATCCTCAGGTCCGACGAAGACCCTCGCAGTGGAACGTGATATCCTCGAACGTCGTGCTCACCCGATATCCACTAGGCCTGCCACACGCGACTTCATCGACGATGAGACCTCGAACGCCGTGGTCGTGTTCACCACCCCATTGCCACTACGCCTGCTACACGCGACTTGATTGACAATGAATACCTCGAACGCCGTGGGGATATCACAAGCCGAAGCCAGCGAGACCCTTCTCCGTAGGAAGACCTAAGCCGGCTTCTAGCCCGGTCACCACTGAGGTTACCAGACGGGAATTCATCGACGCTGATTACCTCGAACGCCGTGGGGGATATCACAAGCCGAAGCCAACGAGACCCTTCTCCGTAGGAAGACCTAAGCCGGCTCCGAGCCCGGTCACCACTGAGGTTACCAGACGGGAATTCATCGACACTGATTACCTCGAGCGCCGTGGGGGACGTCCCATCAAGAAGCCATCGACACCTGACCAGCCAGAGGATGAAAAACCCAAGGTGCCTGTGACAACCGGTCGGTAATTGAAGTTATTCCGCCCCCGCTCGTCACCCATGCTTCGCAGCCCCTTGATTACAATACCTATGAGACGAAGCAATGAAACCAGTTGAATAGTTGAAACCAGTTGAATAGTTTTGCCTTCTGGCATCATTCATGGCCCTCTGCCGCTTTTTTTCAATTGACTAGCACCGCCACTACCCAGTGTCCCTGGGATGGGATAGGTCGCGGCTGCGCTTGGTCAGGTGGCTAAGGGCTTGCACGCACGCTTCTTCTTCTTTGTATGTAATTTTCACATGTCGTCGTCGGTCGTACCTAGGCTGATGCTATCGTAACGGCCGCTTGGACAGTTTGACTTGGATGCTTGAGCGCTTAAGCTGGATGTTTTGTGTCAATGATATGACTTCTTAAGACGACACGGATTCGGGTTACCTGGTTAACGTTAATCAGTCGACCTTTCTCCTGCATGTCCACTCCTTCAGCTGGCAGCGAAAATTTTCAGAAAGAATTTCAGATGCCAATTCCTTTTTTTACGGTTTAACCACGGGCGAAATGCTCATAACGTTATTGACTCACCAGGTCGGTGCCCTTCTGCCCCGAGAGGAGGATCATCCATATCCCCGCACTACACTCGTACCTACTTAATCAATTAAAGCAAAGGGGCCGATCTCCAAACATGCTTTTAGACTCGGTGATCCTCGTATAAAGCCAGCGGCGGCCGTGCCAGGGTCTTCTGAGCTGCTGCTGAGCCTGCCAGTAGTCTGTCTGGACTGGATTAATTGAGACAATGACATATGCCCCTGGATACATATTATGTCCCTCAATCGATTAACCAAATCTCCATCAATGACATGCACATTGTCGACAAGTGCACGACGCGACGCGTCTTCCTCGGTTCCGCCGAGGTGATCAAAAAAATCCGATCAACCTCCTTAGCTCCCGTTCCAGCTCAATAAAGACGAGTTTCCAGAGATAAAACAAGGATCCTGTTGCGAATGTAGCTCAGTTGACAGAATACAAGGCCTCTGAGCCAACTTCGGCACAAGCCGAGTAAAGCGAACAACAAAGAGATATTGAATGGTCCGTGCGTGGGAACTGATTTGTGTACACAATGCTGTGAAATCTGTCGGTCAGAACTTGCGTCACGATTGTGACGAGCAGCCGAAAATCTGCGCACTGACCACCGTGCTTGACGCCAGCTACAGTGAGCTCGATGGCAGACACGATGAGTAGCATGACGTCCGTATATAAAGGCAAGGTTACGCACCGATCGTGGCCCCAGCTGCCCGAGGAGCTCTTGCGGTGCGTTTCCTATTGTTGTTGACGCCACACATTCAGCGCTGAATGCAAGAAATGGCAGTACAATCGCCACATTCTACCTGCTGGATATATCGTCCAGGAGCTATTGCCCACAGACGTGGGACACTCGCGAAGCCTGGCATCAACGGATGGTCTACACCGCGTTACGCGACGCCAATGACCTAGAAAAGAACATGATGTCCATATGCCCACAATGGCATGCCGCTCGTACGTGCTTTATCCTATTTATTGCGCCACACTGACGCTTTCTAGTTCAATATCATCTCTTCTGGAATCAGGCAGTTGCCCTCATTGACCCTGCCGACGCGCTGGGCCACCACCAGATCATTACTCCGAAAAACGTATCGCTAAACTCTTCTGCCGCTGCTGCACAGCCAACCAGGATATCTCCCTTCCACCACTTTCGAAACATTATGCGCGTCAGCTGCTTCGTCTGCCGTGTTAATGTGCCCAACTCGAATGCTGGTTTGGCCAACGCAAAGCGTTACCACCGCAACCCGTACCTCCATACCATCGCCCTCTGTCGCGACCACGACCGCCGACCCACGTCTTACTGCGGTCTTTGCCTACGTGCCGCACCCATATACGATACTGCTCTAGTCGGCGCCGCGGCTGCGGCCGCTGCCCAGCATGAGCACTCGGTAGGCGTCGTCGAAAATGACGACAAAGAATCGTTCCCTGGTGTCGAGGCTACATGCAAGACATGTCGCACCGAATGGCTTTGGAAAAGGGCGTGTGACACCCCAGGAGACCGCGAGGCAATTGGTGGGCACAGGTTCGACGCCAGTGACTGGGAGACGCGTAACGTTGTCGATTCGTTCCTCGACCTTGCTGAGGGGAACATCAAGGACGTGCTCATCCTCGCTCGCGAGAAGCTATGGCTCAAGAAGAACACACGGCTCGACTTCATGCTCAAGATGGTGAAAAAGACCACAAAGATCGAAAGCGAGGGCCTAGAAGGTCTTGAGCGGTACGAGGAGGAAGAAGAGTCCAGTGACAGCGACGACGACATTGAGCTCCTCCAGATGGAGGAGACCAGCGCGAGAGAGATGGCGTTGGGCGATTGGGCCCGATCCCGTATACTCGATGGGCACTGGATTAGCCCTGCCGACACATGGTACCATAACACAGTATATGGGTTCAAGGACCATGTCCCTGCCATCCACCCATGTCCATGGACGTGCTCGCCCACCGACTCTGACCCAGATGACGAAGGACGTGAGCACCCTTTGCCAGCGACGGTCAAGGGAACGGTTCCCCCGACATATGGCCTTTGTGAGCAGGCCTTCGGTGTCCACCAACGTCAGCTTAGAGAGATTCTGGCTCCTCCGCTGCGCAATCTTGTGCGGAAGATTGTCATTGAATGCCAGACCCCTGGGATGGGGTACGGACGTGGAGTAGAGGACCCAGCGATTAGGGCAGCGAAGATGTCAGTCGAGGAGGTGCTAACGGAACTGAGGAACGAGGAGGGCGTGTGGCTTGATGGGTTCGATTGGGTGCAAAGGAGAATGAACGACTCGCGGGAACGGGATACAAAGAAGAGGAGTTCAAATTCAAATATTGGGGGCAGTGGCAGCGTGGCGGACAGTGATGACTCTTCGGCCTCGAGTGGCAGTCGGTCGTCTAATGGGACTAGCCCTGTGCTGTCAACAACCACGCTACAAACTACTCCCTCACCGCCCCCTCTTCCTATCGGCGATGATAAAAAGACCGACAGTGCCGAAATAAGCTCGGAAGTTTCCCTTTCTCCTGCATCAACGACAGTCCCTGTGATGATCTCCGTTGCACCTGTTCAGAATCCACCCATACCTGTACGGACTGTGCCCTACATCCCCACCACCGCAGCGCACTTTCCCCCCTATACGATGGACGCGCTCAAACTTGTATGTCTATATCCCCCTATACTTTCGGCATAAAGCTTACTAACTCTCACGCAGGCCTGGCGAGAAGCCTGCTCGCCATTATACCATTGCAGATGCTCAATCTGCCTTCGTGCCGCTGCCCGTGCGCACGCCAACTCCCAGCCTTCACAACAACAGTCGAGAGGCAAGGTGCTCGCGTCCCCACCCAGACAAACGCAGGCACCGCAGCCTATAAAATTGTCCACAGTCAAACTTGATGAGATCGCGGATCTAGATGGGGAGGGCGAAGACGAGATCGAGGAGGATGAACAGGATACGTATGATGAGGAGGAGGGCACGGAGGACTTACTGGATGAAGTGCGCAATATTGAGGGCTATGAAGAGCTGGACTCTCTCTCCGTTTCTGGGGAAAGTGATGTTGCGGAGGTCGACTCGTCAGAGGAGTTGACGCCTCTGGTGGCCCCAACTGTCGTCATCCCACGCCCGAGGAAACGATCCAGCGACGAGCTGGAGTTCGATGTCCCACAAGACGACGATGGCGACGATCTATCGCCCCCTAGTTCGGCAGGCACCAGGTCGGCACGTGGTGGCACGCCGCCGAAACGAGCGCGGAGAGATGTTCCTCCGCACCACATTAGCCCTGCTAAATCCAGTGGGGAAGATTCTCCCCGCCAAATGCGGAAACGCAGCTCAGAGGAGCTGGACGATGCGGAAAATGATGAATCGTCGATCAGGAGCAAGAAGATCAAGATCTCGAGTATGGGGACCAAGCCGCCGCTGCTGCGCCTAGCGGGGTCGCTGTCCCCATCCCCAACGTCCGCGAGTGATTTGCTCTCCTCACGGCCATCGTCGGTGTCGTTGTCTCCTTCCACGTACACAAGTGATGTGTGAAATGCGGTGGATGGTGATGTGGTCTTCTGTTCTGATGATTCCTTTGTCTGCTGCGTCCCAAATGCCTAAATGTATCAAATTTTCTTTCTTCGATTCACCATCATCTGCATGCTCTGTACACTATATCCCCCCTTCCTTGAATTAGGCTTCGTCCCGTGGATTTCTGGTCCCCGAAACTTCGCCGGTTACTTCGAAGCTTTGGCATTCACCCCATTCATCCCGTCCCCCTCTCGATCTCCAAAGAGTCGTCTTGAGACTTCGTTCATTAAACTATTTGTTTTGATTGTAAGTTCTATTCTTTATTCTTTTCTTTCTGCGTGTATTACCCCCTCCTGTATGAACGTATCCCCCTGTCGCGTGAATATAAACAGTTGAACGGAAACAGAAGTGACTTGTCAAACTGCACCCAGGGACCAGAGCTGAACGCTGAGCACCTGAATCCCATCAATTGCAAGTTCCACGTGAGCGCGTCAGTCTCAGTTACGGCTCCGGGCTCGCGGCCTCATTCCTTCAGGGATCCGCGAGATTGGCGCCAGTGTCACGCTCGGATAAGAGCCAACAAAACCCACGCTATCAAACTCAACATCGTTCTTACGACTTAGCACGACATGGCAGACGCCAATTTGAAGTTCAAGCCAGGCGATCCTATGAATCCATACGATCCTGCATCTGTCGCGCTTGGAAATAAGGGCGTATTTGATCGCGCTGAAGCTGGCCAAAGCCCGCTGAGCTCGATCGATCCAGCTATCCTTAAAGATCCTTTGAAATTTACTGCTATGATGGAGTGAGTACATTGGACTTTTATGTACAAGTCGGATGATTGAACCTTCTAATGACAGGAAGATGAAACAAATAATAGAAGAAGACGCTAAAGAGCGGGAACTTACAGGCGAAACGCCGATGGAGCAAACGTTGCGTGAAAAGGTAGAGTGGGCAGCCCAGGACGCCAAAGCTGCTGCTCTTAAGCTGCAAGGAAATGCCACGTTTACCCGGGGCGACTTCCAAGAGGCTTTTCTCATCTATACTGCATGCACAGAGCTCTCGCCTCTGGAGCCGTTGTACTCCCTCAATCGTGCCGCTGCGGGATTGAAACTCAAGCTGTACAAGGATGCTGAAGAGGATGCTGGTGAAGCCATCACGAGTAGCGGGAACGCGGCGAAGCCGTACTTCCGTAGGGCGCAGGCTAGAAAATTCTTGGGTAAGCTCAAAGCCGCTGCGGAGGATCTCAAAAAGGCTGGAGAGCTGGAGAAGAACGATTCGAATATAAAAGCAGAGTCTGCAGAGGTTTAGGCTTTTGGCCTTGCCCGCGCCGGAGCTCAAGGCGTGGATTACTGATCATAAGGGGCTAACAATAGAGGATATCTTCCCCGATATTCGTAAACAGGTAGATGCTATCAAGGAAAGGAAGGTATAATAGTCGGCATCCTGGCGTGGCAGATGGACAGCGAAGTTCAAAACCTTCTGATTATCTTACTTCTTGGAGGTTGTTATCGCATCCTTGACAAGTTTCTGATTGAGAAATTGAACAATTTTCGTGGTTGAGATTC
>JABAJS010000240.1:0-18371 GCA_018221635.1 Tephrocybe sp. 10521TJB
TGGTCCATATTCTAACAGGTTATGGGTTCCCTGTTCAACCTTTGAATCAAAGACATTGAACATGATTCATTGGACCACTTGGACTAATCTCGGTCAACTATCTTATCAAGTACACTGCGTTGTGTGTATCCTGATCTCTGTGTCTCTTTTATACTCTCTACACCTCTATCTCTGTCAAAATCATGCCCAATTCTCCCTCTGGTAACCCTCTGACATCTGACACCAGCAGTCCTTCGATCCCCAAGCACATCATCTGCCACAAGTGGGACAGAACTAAATTTAGTCACACTGATGGGAACTTTACACAATGGCATACCAAGCTTGAAGACACTCTCATAATGAATGGTGTTTTTGGCTACATATTTGAACCATGTATCCCTTGTCACCTCCCCTCATACGAGCCCCACACTTATGCAAACTGGAAACTCAATGAGTGCCTCATGATTACTTTCATCAAATCTGCCCTCAATGACTCCAAGCATCATGACCTTGTCACTGACAAAGGTGCAAAGCACTGTTTTGATGATCTGAAGGCTAGGGCACAACAAGAAGGCCCCATTAAGCAGATTTCCCTTTTACAGGAAGCCTTATCTACTTACTGCTTGACATCTGAGCCTCTGGTAGAGGAAAGAGATGATGTGGTAGAATGTCATATATTGTGACATTGAAGGTCCACTTCAGTCACCCCCTACCTGACTGCTCTTAGCAGTAATCATTCCCACTAAGACAATACTGCTAAGAGCAGTCAGACGGTAGGGCACTAGGATACTATTTGTTACTGAACAGTAATCCTGGACAGTACATTACTGTCCACCTATATTGTTTTGTCACAGGGTGGCTGGGGTCCTCATTTTCAAATATAGGGCAAAATGGGCCAAAAATTCACCTGCTGCTTCAAAACGGCCCTCAGTCTTGGTATCAACGTAATGATCTATGCCTCTGTGAACAGGCTACCTACTACCAAAATATGCTTAATTGTGATCTGATCTCTATTCAGACTCATTTTATAGTCATGTTCAATTTGATTTCAGTGCATTGAAATGAAACACAAACAAACCACAATCATTACTACAGTGATAGGGCCTAGGAAGCTCCTCTAAGACCTAAATAGTAGACTTTTAGAGACCACAAGTGAATGTTGCTGCTCACTGTCATCCCATTAAGAGAACTTGTTGTCTACCTTGTCATAAATGGCTCACTTGTTGTTGATATAGACAGCTGAGTCTTTGCAATTAAACCAGTGTTGATATACAAGTTGATAAATCAGGAAGAGGTGAATAATAAGGATGGTACAAGTCACCACTCAAAAGCATAGACTAAGCAGGTGACAATGACAATTTTGGAGATCCTATAGTATGAGGGTGATCCAAAAAGAGGATCTATGTGCTGAGTAAGTATTGGGAGGGGCACCCTCTTTTGTTGCCTGCCCCCTTGCTCCTATGGTATCAGCACATGAACAGCTGCTTCCACTTAATTTTCTATCCCCCATCACTCCCTGTCATGTTATTACCTTGTTTGACATGTCAACTTGCAGAGTCTGTCAGCTTTACAAATGCCTGCCTAGCCAATTGCAGCTAACACAGATCCTCCACAGAAGTCAGAAGTTTTGAGTGGAAGGCCCTGTTGGTCTTTCCCTTTCAGCAGTCACAGGTTACAGAGTGTGCCAAAGTGAGTAAAATGGTACAGCATTGGACCTATCCACAAAAAGAGAGTTGAGATAGATAGTCCACCACTACTATAATAGGACAATTTATATATCTATTTATATAGGACCCAGGATTGATACTACTGGATAGTACTAGATCCTAGAACTATCCACCAGTACTATAAAAACTATCCACCAGTACTATAAAAACTATCCATGTCTATTATAGGACTATATGCCACTACTATGGGGACTATCCAGGTCTACTGTAGGACTATCCAGCTCTATTACAGGACAATCCAGGTCTACTGTAGGACTATCTACCACTAGTATATGACTATCTACAACTATCATATGAATACTACATGTATTTCTCCTGGTTACTAGTAGATAATTAAGTCTATCTTACAATTCAACCTTTCAAGACAGTGTATTCAATTAAATTCTCTTGGAGTCATAGTCCTGGACTATAGGACCATCCACCACTCCCATAGGATAATTCATGACTATATAGGACCTATCCATGAGAACCACGGAGTCCTGGATAGTACTGGATATCAATGTATTTAAGTTAACAATAAATAGTGAGTAACCACCTCAGCCTCCCTCAAATTTTTGAGCAAAGAGAGTGGCCATGCAGTAGAAGTCCTCACCAAAATCACTGGTCTGAACACTGGACCAACATGGGCAGCCTCCTTGTGGAATGTGGGATGATGGTACTTAAAGTGGTCAGGGGCTCAATTTGATGATGAGTTGGTTTTTTTCTGAAGTCAAATCTTGTCTCATATTTGGCTATTAGAAATGGTGAATTGATAGGTGGCAATGCTCCTCCTGAGTGCAAGAGTGAGGAAAATTGTGACAATGCCAATGGAGAGGCAAGCAAGACTACAAAACTTATTTTCTGGAACAAAGGTGCAAAAGAATTCCTAAAAAATAAGTTCAGAAACCTCTCTCCTGGTAGTGAGCAAGTGATGATTGATGCAATGGAAGCGAACCTTGCTAGGGAAGTACATGCAAGTTCAGATGCCTGTAAAACTGTGCCACAGGCTTTGAAGGTCATGAGTTGTATGGTGAGTATAACCTCTCATTCACAGTGCAAGCTAGCTAGCTGACTTCTACCCAGGCCACTGCCTTCTCTCAGCTCCACAGAATTGAGATCTTCAGCTACATCTTGCCAACAGGTTCAAACCCAGTTGCCACACAGTTGCAAGGCATGTTCTGGAGAAGTAAGTTCATGGGAAGATTGGTCAATCAGAGTGGCATGAACATGGATGATGAATTGGATCTTTCAACAATGGCAGTGAAGTAAGTCCTCCGCATGCTTGTCTTTATTGCAATACTAATTATTTGTTTAATGATATAGAGCAGGACAATTGGATCTTCAACATATCACCGCACTCAGCTGCAATGTCATGCATCCATCTAGTGCATCATTCATTCCCACTGCCACTTCCCAACTTGTGGTCTTGAAGGGGAAAAGAATGGATCCCAGGTCCCAAGTCCCTGAACCAAATGCTAAATTAAAAAGTGTGACCACACCAGGAATTGAACCTGGGACCTCCTGTGTTCATGATAGACATGACTTAACTCATCATCATGTAACATTCCCCCTTGATGTGATAAGTCATATGACTTTCTGCACACACATTTCCAAAGGTCACTAAGTTATGTAAGCACAGCTGAATGTGCTGGGGCCCATAACCTGTTAGAACAGGCAAAGCACAGAGGTCAAGTATGACAGCTAAAGCTAAAGTCCTGAGTTAGAAACTGAGTGTATTGAGTGTAGAAGTACTACTGACCTGAAGTCCTGAGTTAGAATCTGAGGACTTCAGGTAGAACTAGCTATTCTATATATAAGGTAGACAATATCCATATGACACTAACATCACATACTATCCAAGTAAGGCTTTTTGACATGGATTGAGGTCTTTCAAAGGACTCACAAGATTTCTTCAAAATCAAGATCAGTCATTTTGTTATAATACCCCTCAGGAAGGGCTGTGCCAAGCAGTATTGTGTATAAGAGAGAAATGATAAAGTAGATTGAAAAATAGTGTCAGTGCAGGTATTCCATGATAAGCAGCACCACCTTGTCCAATGTAATTGCTCTAATGCACTTAAATGGCCAATAACACCCACAAGAGTAAAATGAGCATGCTTAATTTCCCCTAATGGCTACATAGTGTTCATAATCTGCAGTTTTCCTGCTTTGAGACCTGATTTGGACAACACGTGACATTAGTGGCCCATGGATGTCATCTACCTTACTATTTGGAAGAGGCTAGCTGAACATATGTAACTAAGGTACAATATTGACAGATAAACAGATGACAAGTAACAGATAGATAGATATGTGATATAAAGTGACAGATTGACATCTGGCAGATGGAAATTAGCAGATGTGTGATAGAAAGTGATAGATAGATAGATGACAGATGGAAACTGGCAGATATGTGATAGAATGTAATAGATGGATAGATGACAGATGGAAACTAGCATATATGTGATGAAAGATGATAGATGGACAGATGGAAGAATGATGAAGTCAATGAGGATAGATTGGGCATCAGAATAGGCAACTATAGGTGCTTTTCTAGCACCAAAGTGATCTTGTGATCCAGTGGAATTGGATGAGGAATCAGATTCATCAGTTGATACTGTCTGACCTAATGGCAAGAAGAGGAAGGGGAACCTGCAGGCCTGAGATGTTGATTGTGTAAGCCTGGGTGCATCTTTCAATTTACATAGTATGTATTTTTATCTACTAAAGATTGGGTAGTGATATATTGACAACGAACAATCCAGGTAGAATCATCAACTCTTATAAAAGTTGATTGAACTACCCAAAAATGAACTGTTCATTGGTCTTGCAGAGGGAAAGAATGGTGAATTATCTGGATGCCATGCCAATTATAGGTTGCAAAGGATGGCTGAATGAGTTTTACCATCTAAATGATCTAACAACAGATGTAGTCAAAGATTTTGCAGCCACATTCAAGGCTGATGTGACACAGATTTGTGTGAAATGTTGGACTTCAGGTATGTATAGCTTGTCTTTGTAAAAAAAACATAAGCTAATCATCTAGATATAGAGGAGTTGGCCATAGAGCTGGACACTCCAGAATTTAAAATAATACCTATCATTGTTTCAGCATCAGGAAAAGTCCTTGCCAAGGTAGCCTCAGATCACACTTCATACTTGGTGGAAGTTGTGGGTAGGGCCCTGGTTCAAGGACCTGTGCCTGCTGCACTGGATCCTGCACCACCTGCACCAGCTTCTGCTAGGCCTGTGGTGCCCATATTGCCTCCTATAGGCCCTGCTAGCCATCATATAAAACCACTTCTCACTCAATAGATGACTCAACCAACTTGTTGCTCTAATAAAGGCCAGAAAATGGATGACTTGACAGGAAGTGCTGATGATGAGCACTTGCCACCACATAGGAAGAAGGTCACTTCCATATTCCATAACAAGGAGCATAGGAACACTGTGGACAATAATTACCATGGTCATCGGGCTGTCCACCAACCACACTAATATGAGGTGGGACCTTCACAACACAGACCCCTTTCTATGACTACTTCCATGACAATGATCTGGCCAATGTATATGAAGCTATGTGAGAGGAGGGCTTCTCTGCCATCTGATTATGGAACACATATGATGCAGAGTTGTCTCAACATCCTCAGACCTCACTGCCATATAGTCATTATCATGGCTACCATGGCAAATTACAGGGCCCACCACAAAGGCACAAACTGGCTGCTGTACATGGGCATTTCTACCATCCCCCCCTCTGAGTGACTTTCATAGACTGCAGGGAATGTGGCCTGCTCCTCATCCAAGACCTCCACATAGCTGTGATTCAATCCATGCTCCTTATGGAGGCCCTCTGTGAAGCCATGATTCATGGCCAGCTGCCTTTCTGAGCCCCCCTCAAAGCCATGATGCAAGGTGACCCATGAGTCCAGGCTATTACAATGAAGGTAATGTCCATGCCACTCATTGCAGGAAACTCAGAGATGATCATTTAGGGGAGTATCATAGACAGGATGACTAGTATTCTTTTGCACACGAATCTTGTTTTTGGCTGATGGACTCATGTTTTACTTTTCTTCATGTTTCTTGTTCCCTCCTTGTTCATTGGTACTTTTTTACATTGGATTTCCTAACATCAATTGAACATGGCATACATAGTATAGGAGGAGTAACTAGAATGTGATTTTGAATAATGATAATATTGTTGTGTCTCATATCTTGCACTGAGTGTTAATTGATTATATGTTACATAATCATTTGCATTGCTAATTTGTTTAACTATTAATTATCCAGCTGGAGTTTTTTGGACTGCTGTGATGTGTTATAGGGAGTTGCTTTTGTAGAGTGAACAAGACCCTCTGGTATAACAGTTAAAGTGATGTGCTTTTTGCTTAGTCAGCATTCTCAAGCTCTGAGTTCAACTCTCAAATGCTGCAACTTTTTTCTTATTTAATTAATAAGAATAAGGGCATTTCTTGAAAAAGTCAGTCCACATAGACTCCTCCTGGAGTCTCTGTTGTAGACTCCAGTCAGACTTTGGTGCTCTATCAAAATGGTTGTTCTGGCTGTAAAGTCCAGGTAGACTCCAGTTAGATCTAAGTAAAACCAGGAGGAGTGTAAAGCGCTCAGCTTCAGGGTACTTCCTGGAACCTCCAGCAGTTGAAAAGTCCAATCACCTAGTGTCCAGGCAGGATTGTTCAGTTATTATTACTTGTCACAGGATGTCTGGAGTCCTTATTTTCAAACCAGCTTTTTTGGGTGCAATCCTGCCACAATTGCATACTTTATATGCTTCTAGATATAGCCCAAATAGTATATAATGAAATCTAAAATCTGGTGGTAGGCAATTTGTATTAAAAGCAGATAGGAACAGGAAGAGAACATAGTCTATCATGGTAAATCCTCTAAGGTATCTACCTGTATGAGGATACATATGTGATATAGAGTAGTATATATGCTGGGGGGAAAGGATATATAGACAAGAGAATAGGATTAACATGGTGGTAAAGCAAAAATTGAGGGACAGAGAAGCCCTCATTATTATCTGTACCACAGATTTTATAGAGATGAAGAACAGTATCAAGAGGCTTTAGTAGTATACATATATGCTATTGGAACCATTGGAACAGGCACACCATGATGGTATGATGTGGGAGAGCGGGAAAAAGGTATTGATACAAAAATGGAGTTTTCAGTATATAGAGAAGTTATGACAGCCAGGAAAAATAATATGTAAGCTCTGAGAGGTAGTTTAAATATATATATATGAAAGAGGATAGGTAGTAGAGGTTTCAGGGCTTTGTGGAAGGAGGGGGGTCAAACAGAATGGGTGGAACATGATTTGATACAAATGATGTTGTGTTTGGCATATAAAAAAGGGATGACATCTAGGAAAAATATTCTGGAAGTTCTGAGGTGTATATTTGATGTATAATAACAATTGAAGATAAGTGGAAGAGGTTCTGGGGCTTTCTGGAAGAAGGGGAGTCAAATGTGATGGGAGGCTTCCACCTATCCTCAATTCAGTCCTGTGTATCTCCCTCAAAGCTGCTCAGCACTTCACTGCTGCTGATACTGCTGTAATCACAAGTACCTCTGGTACACATTTGCACATCTCCCTTGAACCTGCTAAGCAGGCCACTAATACTGCTCTGATCATGAGTAGCTCTCATACAAACACAGACGCCTTTCCTATCAGGCCTGATGTTGAAGCTCCTCCCATGCTGTGTAGAACTCTGACAACAATGCTATGTCCACCCAGCACCCCAAGACTAGCAAGAACCATACCAAACCACTAGCAGCCCCAACCTACAGAAAAGGCTCCTCCTTTTGATACAGCATCATCTCCCAAGTCAGCACTGTCTCTCACACTCCACCCACCCTCGTCTCCTGCATCATTTTTACAAGATATGTTATCATCATTACCTCTAGGCCCTAAGAAATTGCCTGCTCCTGACTCATTGTCAGAGCTGCACTCATCAGATGGATTACCATCACATAGGCATATTAGTGCAGGTCTTCTGAGCCCTTTCCCTTCTCAATCAAACACTCAACACCACATTGTCCTGATTGACCTTTTATTACCACCTAATGAGAGTGATGGTAAATGAGAAGGCTCAGACTCCCTTCTGCCAGTTATGCTGCCTGCTCCAGTTGAAAAAAGTGGCTTCAAGAGCACTTACAGTGATGTGGATCCTTTCTGAGCCATTGCAAGCATTCATGTGAGTATCTCAGTTCTGACAGCACTCCTTATCTCTATGAGGATGAATATTATAGCATCATGGCCCTATGTTTCACTCCATGGACATTTTTTGGGCCCCTCAAAGAAATTATGGAGGACAATAATATAGACTACTCCTTTTTCCAGGTGTACCATCCTGTGCATAAGTGGACCTTCAAGCTTCCTCCTGGTAATAAATCAGAAGGTGAATGCATGGTGCCACTCCCAACAGAGGAGGGTGAACCTGCTACAGATCGTGAAGTCATTTTTTATCAGGATATGCCAGACTGCCCTGAAAATTTTCACATTGGATGTTTCAAGGACAGGGTTCAGACTAAGTTGGACAAGAACACAGTCTACACATTGTGAGGTCACAATGCATAGTATCCCATACCAGATGGGAAGGTTGCACTGAATTTTTCACCAGAACTTACAAGTGATTTGGATAGTGAAGATAGTGAAGACAGTGAGGAAATACTGGATTGGTCTGATTCTAATAGTAATTATAGCAAGACAGTTTTGAAATGCAAGTTGAAATGTGAGTGGAACATAGCCAGAAATTGTCCAGTGGAGCCCACTGTGGAAGAGGAGGATGACAAGATAGATCACAAGTTACAGGATGAAGTTGCATCAGATGATGGCTCAGTAATGGCACCAGAGTGAGCCAAAGGCAAGGAAAAGGCATTCACAGTGGAAGTTGAGTTTGAAGATAGAGAGGACAATGACAATGACATGGACTACAAGGATGGCTGGCCCTATAGAAAGGAGGAGGGAGGTTAATCAGCTGCTGCCTTTCACAATACATATAGATAAGGGAAAGAAGGGCAAGGCAATGGAGATTAACAAGGTGGAGCCTTCTGTCAAATCTGTCAAATCAAGGCAAGGCCAAGTCTCTAACAATATAAAGACTAGGGTGGTCAAAATCAGGCTTGAATGTCACAATGTGTGACATTCTGCCACATCATCCTTTTTCTTCCACCACTGCTGCTGCCATGCCACTGCTGCCACTCTGTTGCACTCCTCCCCTCCAAACAGGGATGTGAGGGTTCTTTTTGAAGGTGAGACCATGTTGAGGGAAGGAAGGGGAGACCTGTGAAGCAGGATACCCCCTGGTGTGTCACTTTTGGCTGCACACACCACCACTGACTAACCACCACCTCAGCAGCTTCAGAGACATGCTGCAGCCCCCCGCATGCCCCAAAATGCATCTCCAGACTAGCAGAGAGGCACTGGGCCCTCAGAAACCCACCGTGATGCCTCAAAACATTGCCAGCAACACCCAGGACACCCCAGGACACCGTGTCCCCATACTCACCTTGGGCATGCCCAGTTGCACCATGGACAGACTCATCATCACACATACACCAGTTGACATGTCTTTTTATGTACTCTACAATTCATATAAATACCCTGTATCAGCTGTGTCTTCTGACCTAAATGTATCTGCAAGATCGACAGCATCTAATGTTTCAAAGAGAACCACATCCTCATTGTCCAAGTCACTCTCTGAATCCTCTTCTGGGGCATGTACAATCTGAAAATCATCCACTTCTAGTATGGAGGCAGTTCCTGTTGCAATACAGACCTGAAAGAATTCCTCTGGTGAAGGACTCCATGGAGGAAGTGAAATTTTGTCACTAAAGTCAAATCCTCACACTGACTTCTCCCATCCAGTACAAGGGTGGCATAAAACCTTGCAGTGGAGCTGAAGGTAATAGTGGAGGCTGGCATCAATTGTAGAAACAATGTTACAAACAGTTGAAAATATATATGTTGAATTGCTCACCTGTATTTTCATATGCCAAGTTGACAATGTGTCACTTCTCTGCAAACCAAACATGTAAACTCCAACATACATGTTGAAGATGAACCTCTTCCTCAAGACAGTGATCTTGCAGTAGAAGAGCCTTAATTCCCTTCTGAACACACTTCTTTCCAAGACAAGGAGGTGGAGTCAAGTCTGCACTCTCAGTGAGACCTATGTCCTGCCAAATTCCACCATTGACATTGAGCAAGAACAACCCTTTTGTTTGAATCTTCTTGAGACAGATTGCTCCATTTGGTGTTTTGTGCTCTTTAATTAGCCATTCTATTGTATTGCAAAGTCAATTGTAGTTTAATGCCATTTTTGTAATTGACAGGTCATGGCACTTAACTAAGGCAGCTGTGTGCTCATTGACTTTTTGATCTGAAAACATCATGAGACAATTTATAAGAGAAATGAGAGAGGATTAATATACCATTTACTTGTTAGTAAAAAGATTGCTCCAAGCAATTCAATTCAAATTTTCAGGCACCAAGCCTGTCTCATAATCTCTGCTTATTGAATGCCAGAACTGTTCACAGCCCTCACAATCCATCAATTCAAATCCCTCACATTTTCATAAATTGGTATTGGCATTTTCACAGAAGCATGAAAGAACTGCTTATTAAGATTTGCATGTATGCATTACAGAAGCACAAATTGCTTTCAGCCATTCACAGCTTCACAGAAGAGCTGCTTAAGCTTCATGTTTATGATAGTGGTCTGTTTGGGTTTCATAGTGTATTTAAATAGTCAAGTTAACACAAAGTGCTACAAACAAATATTTTGGCAGAGACAGTCAACATTAAGGAGAAACTTGCAGCAATGTTGTGGAATGAGTCTTGAAGCATAAACAGTGAAGTAGACACCAAGTGTTGCAGAAGAAGTCTTAAAGTGTAAATAGTTTAGTTAATACCAGGTGGATCAAGATCAGGGGATATGAGGCAGCAAGTGCATTTTTTATGCATTTTGTACTATATTTGAAAATAAGGACCCCAGACACCCTGTGACAAAATAATGTAGGTGAACAGTAACTCATGGACAGTCCATCATTGGACAGCCCTCATTTAGGACAATCCACCTAGCTGGACAGTAGCATACTGTAGCATACTGTCCAGCAATAGACAGTGTCCTAGTGCCCTACTGTCTAACTGCTCTTAGCAGTATTCTCTTAGTAAGAATAATTACTGCTAAGAGCAGTCAGGTAGGGGGTGACTGAAGTGCTCTAAGGGCATTATAAACAACCAAATATCATGGATATATACAAGGTACAGTGTTTATTGAATGTATTCAAGTACATCATATTGATTCCTACTCAGTAAACCCCAGATAGTCTTGTGGTTGCAAATGATATTGAAGGTAACAAGGATTTGATAAGATTTCAATGGATATACATGTTCAAGACTTGAAAAATCATACATATATATGAATCTCTACACACAAGCTAATTAATATTATTTCATTGATTCTTAATATATTTCATAGTAACTTTGTGTAATATTTAAGTGAGCACCCATTGTCAATAGTATAATAACAACCAGCACTAAGATATAAGTGTAAAACTCAAGAAAGAAAAATTAAATAAGGGCACCCACAGATTGTGAATGGGCAGCCCCAAAGAATGTCACAAAAAAGTGTGATCAGTTAGGGGCACCCATGTGCATAATGGGGCCACCCATCTAATGGGCACTCCTAAGAAGGAGAGATGGGGGGGCTCACGCATTGGGGTCAGCCAAACAAGGAAAATGGGCCCTGCCACATCAATGAGTGGGCCCCCCAAAAAACAGGTGGGGTCAGACCACAAAATCAGGGGGTATCATTTGAGTAGGGCCATTCATCCTTCAGGGGGTCAGGTAAGGGGTTGCCTGAAGTGAATTATGCTTAGATTTTCTTGAGAAAGTAAAAGAAGAATTTAAAGCAAATTTTTTGAGAAGCAAAAAAAAAAATTAAAGCAATTTTTTTTTTCAATATCAAATTTTAACTCATTTTGGTTGAATAAAAAATAAAAAAAAATAAAAAGTTTTCCATGTCACACATCTTTTATGCTATAAACTTTATAAAAGTGAGGAGTTTTTGTGGGTTGATACTTATTGCTTTCTCTTGGGGAAAGATGCTTTGTCTCATTGTCATACTTTTCTTCTGGATTTTTGACTTATCTACATCCATTTTGCTTGATTCAAACTTAAACAATATAGATAATGATACTAAAACAGATGGCAAATATATTGTTCTACTGAAGCCAAATGTTTCAGTAGGGTCTTTTACCAATGCTACTAATATTTCTATAATACAACAATATGAAATTATTAATGGATTTACTGGTATGTCTTCCTTTATTTAAATATTAACTAATAAAATATTTAATTTTTGAATTAGGAATGTTCAACAAAGAGCAATTAAATAATCTACATGCTGATCAACAAATAGAATCTGTGGATGAAGATACTATTGGTTCTCCAGCTAGAATTACCACTGAGCTTGTTATATTTATCCATTTATTGTTATTATATACTAATAATATTCCTTTTTTTAGTCAACATTCTACTTGGGGTCTTTCACGCATTATATCAACTAACAAATTAGACAACCAATGTCCTTTGTTTGTCTTTATTAACTTTTAAGTTATGTGTACAATTAATGATATTATTATCAGTATTCTTGGTTTTAATTATTTATACAATACTGCAACTGCTGGAGCAGGTGTCAATATATATATATTAGGTATGAGATATTTACTTTTCATGATAAGCTTTCTTTAAGAGGCTTATAGATGCAAGTGTGAATGCCAAACATGTAGGATAGAATTTATTTCTAATAATATTACTGATTTCATATATAATATAGTTTGACTTTGACAATCGTGTACAACTAATTCCATCATATGTACGTGTTCTTGATGGCCATGGAACTCATGTAGCGTAAGTATTTGTTAAATATTTTGCATGTATATAAATGTGTATTGATCTTTTTATGTTTAGTGGCATTGCAGCAGGACATCAATTTGGGATTGCCAAGGAAGCAAACATTATTTCTGTAAATTTCTATGACAGAGATGAAAGGTTCAACAGTTCTAGAGCGTAAGTATATGCTATTTTTTTTTTATCTTAACAACATTAATATTTTTTTGTTTAATTTAGAATTCAAGGTTTACAGTTTGTCAAATATCTCACTGAAATTCATTCCAAGCCCTCAGTACTTTTATTTCCATTCACATATCGTGCTAATAATGCTCTGGATAAAGCTGTATCTGAGGTTTATCAAATTCAATTTAAATTCCTTTTTAAAAATTTGTACTTATATTACTTCTTACAGTTAATTAAAGCTGGTATTCATGTTGTTGTAAGAAAAATATACCATAACTTTATAATAGTTATTAAATTCCTATAATTACAGGTTCCAGCAGGTCATAATTCAACAGATGAAAATGGAAGTGATGCTGGTTTACTTTCTCCAGCCCGTGTTTCTGAAGCAATAACTGTTGGAGCTACAAATATTTTTGATCAACGAATGAAATACACCAACTATGGTTCTGTTATTAATATATTTGCTCCAGGGGAAGATATTCTTACTACTGGACCCAATACATGTGATGTATGTCATTTTTTATCATAAATTTTATAAAATTTCATTTAAAACTCTATTTAAAAAGTCTATTGATGCAATATCAGGAACATGTGCAGTATATAATTTTTTTCTCTTTAATATACAATAATAATTTTTATTATTTAGGCTGCAGCACATGTTGCTGGTGTTGTTGCTGTTTTGATATCTGATGAAGGAAATATATCTCCTCAAGCAATGATGAATAAATTGATAAAGAAGGCATTAAATGGAGTCCTTAATAATATCTGTAAGTTTCTTTTTTATTTATAATCACTTTCTATTGCTCAAAAAATTGTTTATACTAGCTAATAGAACTGTCAATTTATTAGCTCATCTTAATATTTAACTAAGAAATTAAACTATGTAATCAAGAAATATTTATCCAATCAACTTTAACAATCTTTATATTCTCTTATTACACTCCCTTCTTTAACATTTATTTATAAACAGCTGTTTATCTTATGTTCTTTGCACTCCTATTTATTTATATTATGAGACCCTCTTACATTACTTTGTATTTAATTCATTGATTATATTCTTGACTCTCCTTATTATATTCTGGCAACATATAAAAGTTGAATTCAGACCTAGGAGTAGTTGACTAAACTGAAAACATTCACTTCAGTCACCTAAAATCATACACCTCTTAGAGTACTTTACACTCTCCTGGTTTCCACTAGACTCCATGTGCACTCCAGGTAGACTCCATGTAGACTTGATCTTAACGATAAAAACTCAAACTAATCAAATATCTAGTGTCTACCTAGAGTCTACCTAGACTTTAAGTGAACTTGGACAATAGCCAAGCATTGAGTTGTTCACAAGCCTAGTATGCAAAATTAAGTACAAATATCTTTATAAAATTTAATGCTTACTTGTGTATTGAATGCTCTTTTGTAATGTTGATGTCCATCTCTATCTGTTTTGGTGCAGAACCATTTAAAGGAGATGGATTACACCACTTTCGACACAGATAGTCTGTAGTTTGATGATTGATATAGTGATAAGAATCAACAATAAATTGAGTAGTTTCTTTCCAACTATTCCAAAATCCATTAGTTATAGAAGTTCAAAGCACCACTTAAGTCACCCCCTACCTGACTGCTATTGGCAGCCTTAATTGTATGCTTTTAATGCTGCTAAGAGCAGTCAAGTCTTGGAAGCTCCTGGACACTGGGAGACTATGCAATGACCAGCTCCGGGGTACTTCCTGGAACATCTAGTAGTTGGATACTCCAGCCATATAGTGTCCAGGCAGGATTTTCCAGCTGTTATTACTTGTCACAGGGTGTCTGGAGTTCTTATTTCCAAAAACAGCAGATAATGAAACCAGCTTATTTGGGCCTAATTCTGCCACAATATCACTTCAGGCAGCCCCCTGGACTGACCCTCATAGGCCTGACCCTCCCACCCAAGAGTCTGGCCTACAAGAGGGCCATTCTGTGGGAGATTCCACCATGGGGGGAGCTCTCCTGTTGCCTGAAACCTCCTGTTTTTGCCATTTAGGAGCTAACTTGGTGTAACTATTTTAAATGGGAGCTCCCACACCAAGAGTGCAGTATTGAAAGCTACCATTTATTTCTGGGAGGTCCCACCATTTCTGGGAGTGCCCTCCCAACTGGCTATGATTGTGTCTTTTCCCCTTAAGTTTAAACAGAGTATAAATTTTTATAAGTACAAAAATTCCAGTGTGCAAGCCTTGAAGAATTAAACTCAATTGATGATGATGACAGAGTAATTGAAACATCATACAACAACATTATAACATTGAATATATATATATGATCTACTGTTGAAGGTATGAAGGATCTATGAATGACTTGTAATTCCCATCATAAGCCTTATCTTGATTCTGTCCATGCCTCAAGGGGCCTGAAATAGGAAGAAGTCCATCATTCCACTGGGCATGAGGAAACTGGCAGAAATCATTAGGGAGGAGTCCATATGTCTGGGCCATCTGGGTCAAAGGGGGACCATATGGCTGTCCCATTGGCATGTCCCAATCAGCTTGAGGAAGCTGACGAGAATCATTCAAAGGAAATTTGTACATCTGGGCCATCTGCTGAAACATCGGTGCAAACACATGTAGGATTGAGATACAGTAGACAGTGTTGTTAGGATTAGATAGGCTTGTAAATATAGGCTGGCCTGCATGTTGAGCTTGTAAGCCTAGTAAAACATCCCCACAAGACAAAGAAAATCATAGGATTATAAGACTATTGTATTATGCAGGAAGCTAAACTAAGGTAGGCTTAAAATAGGATTCCATATGCTTGGGCTCATAACCATGGGCCCAATCTGAGCTTAAGGTTCTGACAATTATCAGGTAGTCTTGAGACTACCAACTGATATTACCGGAGTGGGTGCTGAGTGATCATTGGGAGGAAGTGGGGGTGCCAATCACTGTTGCTGGAACATGGTTGAGGCCACTGATTGAGCTCTGGAGCAGGGTGATAAGGCTGACAACTAGGCATGCCTGAAGTTGGAGAAGTGGCGCACTGATCTGATACAGTTGTCTTGCATTTAGCATGATTGCTGTTTCTGGGACATGGTAGAGGGTGCTTATTAGGCTCCTGGCATGGGCAGGAAGGCTGGTGATGAGAGACATCAGGCTTCATGATATCTGAAGCAGGGGAAGTGTGGTGCTGAGTTGCTGAGGTTTTCTTGCATTTGGCTGAATGCTGGTCCTTGTTGTGCTCATCATTGTCACCTGCTTCTGAGTTGTCACTGTCTTCTGGTTTGTTGCTAAGCTCCAAAGTAGGAGGCAGGAATTTTCAGTGGTTATGTAGGCTCTTGGACAGCTTTGACTGGTTCATTTTATTGGTTTTCTGTTTGTCAATATTTTCCATTGTGGCAAGGAATTTGCTCAAACTGGAGACTTTCATGAGATGTGTACCCTCTGTGCTTGTCAAGAGGGGTATATGTTAAAAATCAAGATTGTTGAGTGACATATTAAACTCATCTGCAGATTGTTTGATGAGCGAAAATGATCAGATAATGTTTAAATGACTAACCTTGACTCCAGGACTCAATCCTGATGTAATCTTGAGTGCTGCTCAGCCTCTTTAGGTGCAGAATGTGATTCTTGACACGGTCCTTGATAACAGTACTTTACAGTCCCCCACCTATTCTGATCAGAGCTCTAGGAGTCCTAGGATTTTCCTAGAACTCCAATCGGAGTCATTAAAAAAGTGCATTGGACTCAGTAAGTGACCATAGTCCAATCAGACTGGGAGTTGTTCAGTCTCTGATCGGACTGAGGAACTTATAAAATTTCAACAATTATCATGAATTTCTAAAAATATTAGTAACAGTATTTGAATTAAGAACATCTCAGACAGACCTCAATCAGAGTGAGCAACTAAATTAAGAATATTATATATCATAATCAAATTATACAAATGTAACTATATATAAAAATGCCATAAGACCCTTATTGTAAGTATCACACTGTAACAAAATAGCATTTTAAACATTGTTTTTTTTAATATTGTGCATTATCCATTAATATGACCATGATCTCAATATTTAATTTTATTTGTATTATATAATTTATATAATACTGGGTTTATGTACTACTTAGTATTTGTCACTTTACTAGATTATTTCAGATCCCCATATTAGCCTTATAAGGCAACCTTTGGAGGCTGTAGAACATTCATACTGCTGTAAAGCAAAATTCACAGTATATTAGACATGTAAGAGTGAATACAGACATTAACTATAGAGCTGGAAAAGCAAGTTTGAGGAGTCTCAATGACAGGGATGGACACTTTTGGCACCTCAGAAGGATGGAAATTAACTGTATAGTACATAAAAGCTATCATCAAACTCTAAAAACTATGAGAATCATCAAAACTTTAGAAATTGCCAGAGATAAATAATAATAATAAAAAGAAAGTAAATATATAAAAGTAAATAGAAAAAAGAAAGGAAAAGGATGGTCCCCTTACAGGCCTAGTGTAGTGCATTACACAACATCCATAAGCTGACTTTGCTAAAATGAAGAATTTTTGCTTTAAATAATTGAGGATTGAGAGTCCTAGGAGTCTGTCCTAGAAGTGCAATTGGACATCTGATCCAATATTCCAATTGAAGTCCTAGTCTGATCAGACTGGATCAGACTAGGACTCACATTTGGTGGTTTTCATTACAAAAGCTTGACTAACTGTCCAATCAGACTCCAATCAGAATAGGTGGCTTAGTTTAAAGACCTCCTTGATAAGTGAATGAGGGATGCCTGATATGCAGTTTCTGAGGACAAAGCCTTTTCCTAGCAAATGGCATTTGGGATGCCAACCAACTATGTGGACCCTATTTTCATAGGCAAAGTCTGACTAGCCAGTCCATGAAAGTTTTTTGAGTATGGCCACCTCTCCTGTCAGAGTGTGTTGCTGTAAATAAATATCCCCTGGGCAGACATAAATGAAATATATTTTGCAACAGTGGAACACACATACTAGTGTTGAACTTGAGGCCTTCCACAAATACTCTACATGCCCAGTCCTGAGCATCCTCACTTTTCCATCTTTCCCACATGTGGAGTCTGTTGTCTATTGTTTTTCTGTGAGCCTCTGCCTTGGCCATTCTACAAAGAAAGTTAGAAAACATTCATGAAGGCAGAGTACACCTGACATACCTGAAGAATGCATCAAGGTCCTGCAACTGCCTGCTGAATGAGTGAGGACACTCATTCTTCACTTTTTTTAATATATCTGTACATCCAAACATTTAGCTGTGGCTGACACCAAACTCATTGTGCTCCGTATTGATGATGTACCCACAAACATGGAGACCATAGCATTTGTAGAGTAGGAGTCCCTAAAATGACATGTCAGACAGTAAAGAGTTGGAAAATCAAGAATACACACCAATTTAACCATCTTGTCAGCTGCATTAGCTACCAATCACTTCATGCCACCCTTAAATCTCATCCTCTCAGAACAAGCTTACGACGCATGCCTTCGGCATGGGGTTCACTTGCTCACCCGTGCCTCCAGCACTCTGTCTAAAGCTTGTTGGGGGAGACCCCCAAACCCCCCTTGCTAATTGCGGGACT